>PVKS010004553.1:0-92099 GCA_004027875.1 Aplodontia rufa
AAAAATAAAAATAAACTAAAAAAAAAAAAAAACACATACTTCCTCACGCCCCCAAACCTTCTCTTCCTCTTGGGACTTTCCCCATTTACAGAATGCTCTTCCAGGTCCCAATCGTTTCTGCATCCACAATCCCACTTTACCCTTTTGCCTTCCTTTGACTTGATTGCCTTTGCTTGGCTGGTTTTTTTGGTTTCTAGAAATTTGAAGTTTTGAAGGACATTTATTAAAGGGACTCTTGACAAAGGTAGGAGTCCAGTTTGGAGGAACCTGGAAGCATACTGCATGTAGTACCCTGGACCTAGTAGCCAGAGGGTGGCACAAGGCATGGGGCATTCCCACACTGGGCCTGAAGAATAAGAGGGAGTGCTGGTGATGGCCGCCTGACAGATGCTGCGACCCTCAGCAGAGATTCTCTTGCCCTGTTTTCTTTTGTTCCTTCAAACTTATTTATTTGTTTTAGATTAACAAAATTATGTACACAATGTGATATTTGAAGTCTATGTACATTGTGGAAAGGTTAAAATGTGCATTGCCTAACATAGTTATTTTGTGGTGAGCATCCACTCTTAACATTTTTCAAAAACACAACATACTGTCATGAACTGTCATCACCACATTGTACAGAGATCTCTTAAACTCATTCCTCTTACCCTAATCCTAATTTGGTACCCTTTGACCAACATCTCCCCAAACTGCCAATTGCCCCAGCCTCTGGTAAGCACCGTTCTATCTTCTGCTTCTATAAAATTAACTTTTTTAGAGCAGTGAGCTGATACAGTAATTCCTGGGTTATTTTACTTTATGAATGTCTTCCAGGTTTATCCATGTTGCCAAAAATGACAGCATTTCTTTGTTTAATGGCTGAATAGTCTTCTGCTGTGACTGGAGACCACAGTCTTTACCCATTCATCCACTGATGGACAGCTGGGTTGGCTCCATATCCTGGCTACCATGAATAGCACTGCAGTGAATGTGTCAGTGCAGGAATCTCTTCAATACGCTGACCTGATATGATCTCCTCTAGCCCTCCACTTCCTCACCAGGTCCTCTGCAGTCTCCTAATTACCTCCATTCTCCTCACTCCAACCCATCCTTCCCACTGGGGCCAAAAAGATTTTTGGGTTTTCTTTGTTTGTATGTTTGTTTTTTAAGCAGATGACATCAAAACTCTCCTCTTCCCAATCACCTTAAGGATGGAACCCAAACTTCTTAACACTGCCTTCAAGGGCTCCACCATCTGGCCTCCAGTACCTTTCCATTCACATTCTTAACCACAACCCCCACCTCCAGCCAACCCAGGCCTATCCAATAATCCACCTCCAGTGACTGGCATTTCTCCAAATCTCCAAGAACATTCCTATTTCCAAGTCTTCGCTTATGTGGCTCCTCCACCTCCAATGTCTTTCTTCTTATTCTCCAGCTCCCAGTCCCCAGTCCAGTCTGCCCCACCACAGTACCTCTTCTATCAGACTTTCCTTGACACTCGCTATATAACATCTCTAATGCATTTAGCATGTGTACTGTAATTTGGTTGTCTACACAACCTATTATGAGTATTTTGGGCTGGGATGTAGCTCAGTGGTGAAATGCTTGCTTGCATGTTCAAAGCCCTGGGTTCAATCCGCAATTCCAAAAAAAGAAAAGATGATAAAAAAATTATTTTTATCTTGACAGCAGGTGCTATATTTTATTAACCTACATAAATATAGTATCTAGCTCTTAGTGTGACCTCCATAACACATTGGTTAAAAAGAACCTTGCATATATAATTGAATGGAATTGGGAGCAAAGGAATTTAGAAAATACGATGGTTCAGGGCTTGCTATATTTTCTTTCCCTGCATTCTGCCTGCAACCTCTTCCTGAGCTTTGTTCCATTTGAGAATGCTAAAGAAAAAAGAAAGGGTTCTTATTAGACAGAAATCCCCTGGGCAGGGTCTAGACATGAAAAGTTCTATTGTATGCACAATTTCCCCGAGACACTCCTGCGGGGAAAGAAGGAAGTCTGAATTTCTCTGTGGGCTGGCAAATCTTCTGTACTTATTGGCGCAGCTCTGGAGGATTTGTATCTCCCGAGACAAAAGGCCAACCAAATGCTAGATGATCTGAAATTTGGAGAACAAACAAGAGTCATGTCTCTTAGTTATTTCCAAAAGCTTTCAAGGAGCAGGTTGTGGGCAAGCTTTCAAGCGTATGAAGTGGAAGTTTTAAGAAACTACTGGAATTACACCTTAGAAGGCAATGCTTCCTGTCTTCAAAGGGATGCACCGCCTGCTACTTAGCATTCTTAAAGATGTTTGCGATTTGTCTCTTTTCATAGGAGTTCCGCATCACAGCAACATATTATGCACAGAACTGAGGCCACATCCTTCACATACCTGTTTTGTTTTGTTTTGTTTTGGGTACCAGGGATTGAATCTCGGGATGCTTTAATACTGAGCCACATCCCCAGCCCTTTTTACTTGTTATTTTGATACAGGGTCTTGCTAACTTGCTGAGGGCCTCACTATGTTGCTGAGGATGGCTTTGAACCTGCGGCACTCCTGCCTCAGCTTCCTGAGCCCCTGGGATTACAGATGTGTGCTACCAGCACTTTTTTTTTTTTTTTTGAGTGGCCATAACAAGTGACCATCTTGAATCTAGTATCTGGAATCTAGTTCAGTAAGGTTACCGCAAAATTAGAATAACTTAAGGTCCAAAAATAAGACCTTCAATGATCCTTTGCTTTTATCCACTGTTGTCAATATAACTCCAATAATAACAAAGAGCCCTCCCAATCCCTGATCCTAGGGTAGACAGATTGATAGATTTCAGAAGAAAAAGGAACCAAGTAACACATCCACTATCCAAGAATATAAAGTACAGCTGCTCTGACTTGATAAAAATGCAGCCTGATACAGAGAATCTGGAGAATGCTACTTTTCCAGAGAGGATACAAGAGGTGTTTATATTAAGCAAAGTATTTACTTATCAATGTACCTGCAACTTTCAATTCAAGATAGACGAGACCAAAGTAAACCCAAATTGCTTCCAGAATATGTTAAAAGTATAAAAGGTGAAAATGCACCAAACGCCTGGTGGGTCTTGCCAGCTGTTATTTGCTATGTATTTTCTTATAAGTGACAGATTTTTTAAAAAGCATTTCTGAAGATGAATGCAGAATGTGGATACCAAAGTAAGTGTGCATTTGCGCGGCTTTGAAGTACTCCTGGGAAGAGAGTAACTTTGTGAGAATGTGGCAGAAAAACAGCTTAGACTGTTTCCTGAAGCCAGTATAATTATAATAAAACCTGAATAGGTAAGTTTAAGGCAACTTCTAACAAAATCCCAAATAGATACTTTTTAATCGTGATGTATTTCAGAGAACATAAGCAACATCCAGGGACCCACCCCCAAGACTTTATACAGGTTAATATTTTATAAGATTTGCTTAAAACCTTCCGCTTTAAATAAATAAAATGGCAGAGCTACAGTTGAATCTCCCCGTCTTATTTTCTTTCATGCTTCCTAGAGGGAACCAGCATGACAGAAATCAATTGTCTCTCTCCGTGTCCTTATGATTTTACTACATATATATGAATTCATGAACAACATAATTCTAAAATAATGATCCTAAAATCTGCGTAGAAGAAGAGGAGCCACACACCATTTGAAAAGGGAAAATAATAGGTGATAATACCCACTATTAGATAAAATGTATTCTATTTATAACTTTTGAAAAAGTATGATACTGGCAAAAGAACAGAGACTGATCAACAGAATAAAACTGTTCAGGCCAGGAATAGTGGCACACACCTATACTCCCAGCAGCTTGGGAGGCTGAAACAGGAGAATTGTAAGTTTGAGGCCTATGGCAGCAACTTAGTAAGACCCTATCTCAAAATAAAAAATTAAAAGGGCTGAGGATGTGGCTTGGTGGTAAAGTGCCCATGGGTGAGATCTTTAGTACCAAATTAATTAATTAGTTAAAATAAATTAAAATCATTCAGCAAAAGAAGCTAAAATATATATTAAGGTAGTGTCAGATAAAGGATCATTTCAAATCACTGACAGAATAACCAGTAAACAATTATCTCCCCCCCCCCAAAGAAGCTCAAGTTACAACAGAAAAACAAGAAGGCTTCCAAAGACACTTTGCAAAAGAGGATATCCAAATTGTCACTAAATATCTATACAGGTGCTTAAGGGACAAATTACAATCACAATCAGATACCACCGCACAGCCAGCAAAAGGGTTAAAATGAAAAATATGGAAAATAATGTTGGTAAGAATGAGGAATTAAGTGGCACAGCCACTCAGAAAACCATTAGGCAACATCTATAAAGCTAAACACACATATAACCAGGAATGCAGTAATTTCACTGCAAGGTGCACACCCAACATAAACGTCTACTCAGGTCCACCAAAAGATGGGCACCCAGAGCCAGAGCTGCTAACAGCCAAACTTTGGAAACCATCCAAATGCCCACCAGCAGGAGAATGAATAAACAGCAAGTGTTTCTTGAGCTGGGCACTGTTCACATGGTATGCTCACTTCGGAAAATTCATCAAGCTACTTGCTTGCATTAGCTATATATTTTTGTACATTATAATTCCAAGAAAAGTTTAAAAAAAAAAACAAGGTGAATTTGCACCTATCATATCTACTTAAAATATTTCACTAAAATTGGTATTTCTGGAAATGAGCATTAACAAAGAGTTGATGAAAATGTAAGTTGCTACATTTCTCTGAACTCATTTGGGAAGATATATTCAAAACACACAGAATCGTTCAGAAGCATTTTCATCACATTGTTATTTATACATGGATAAAAGAAATGAAAATGTCCAACGACAGGGGATTGGTTGAATAAATTAAAGAGCCATTAAGCCAAAGGGAGAAGAATGGTCCGTGACGTGGAAAAAGCTCCCCACCTATGGTTTTCTGCAGATGGCCAATTAGACAATGAATGAGAAAAGACACTGGAAATAATATCAAAATGCAAAATGTTAGCAATGGTTATGTCCAAGTGGTGAGATTCCAGGACATATTTATGTCCTTGATGCATTTCTGAATTTCCCATGAGCAGGAATTCCTTCAACAGAAATTTTTTAAGAAGTAAGTTTAAGACAGGACAGTGCTGATCGCTGAGGGCTCCTGCTGTGGTAAGCAGGAACCAGGATCCTGATTAATTAAGAGGGGCCCTGCATTCCTCAGCCCCCTGCAAGTTCTACTGTGAATGGAAGTCTTTTCTGTAATGCGTTATTTTAGTAAATGCTATACAACAAACCACCTCATCTCCCTTAGACGATGCAGCCTCTCCTCCAGGTGGCCCTGTGAGGAGCGGAGTCTTGGACCCTTCCTCTGCTGCTTCTGAACACTGCTGACTAACTTTCCAGTAACAACACTCCCTAGCTTCTCCCTATAAATTCCATGCTCAAAAAATAAATTACAAATATGGGTTGGTTGAGAACCTCAGTGTTTAGGGGTCTGGTAATCAAAGTTTATTGTACTCTTGGTTTTGTTTCTTTTTTCCACTCCAAAGAGTTTAAAGCAACTAAATTAGCATCAAAGAAATTTGCAAAAGCTCTAAGTGAAGCCATGATGAAATATAGCTACATAAAACCAGATGCCAAATAGAAGACTGCACAGAGCACTCCACAAGGATGTTCAAGAGGTTTAAAAGAGGGCTACGGTCTGGCAGGCATTAGTCACACAAAAGTCCTGATGCTCCTTCTAAGCAGCCACACACACAGACACCAGGAAGAGGAGTGCAAAAAACCAGGGTCCTTACAGGATGATGATAGGTCGATGTCAAGGGACACATTATCTCCAACTTCCGAGGATCAACTGCAGTGTGGCACTGCCTACGGTCACTAACACTTCAGTTGGGCAAAAAAACCTCTCTTGATTTGCAACTAAAACTGATAACTACAGAAGACCCTTTAAAATACCTGGAATTGTTTTTGACTCAACAATGTGATGGCATATTTTGAGCTAACCAAAATATTTGGTGGCTTTTTACCTAAGCTAGACCCATGCATAAGATTTAAACAGTTGTTTTGTTTTGTTTTGTTTTGTTTTGTTTTAAGAGAGAAGGACAGTAAGCGAGAGAGAGAGGGAGAGACAGGGAGAATCAATTTTTATTGAGTTTTTCACATGGCCCTTATTGTGCCAACACTTAGTTGTGTACCTGGTGCTGGGGTTTGAACCCACGTACTTGCATATGCCAGGCAAGCACCGTTACTGCTGAGCCACCACTCCAGCCCTGGATTTAAACAATTTAATTTAAAAGTGGACTCTGAATTTCCTTTTCTAAACTAAATTTATATTAACTCATTCCTTTCAAGCTGCTCTTATTTACCTGACATTTTTCCTGCTGATTTACATTCTTAAAATTCCTGTGGAACTTAAAGTGAATGTAGTGGAGATAGAATATTTGAACAGGGAAGCTCCTCAAATCATATGATCCACATTCCTTATTTTCAGAGATAGAGCAATGGACAAGTAGAATCTTTTGGGTACCTTTTTTTCCTTTTTTTCTGGTACCAGTGATTGGACCCAGGGCACTTAACCTCTGAGCCACATTCCCAGTCTTTCTTATATGTTATTTTGAGGCAGGGTCTTGCTAAGCTGCTTAGGGCCTTGCTACATTGCTGAAGCTGGCTTTGAACTTTTGATCCTCCTGCCTCAGCCTCCTGAGCCACTGGGATTACAGGCCTGTGCCACCACGCCCAGCCAATCTTTCGAATTCTTAATGTGCAGCCCTAGAGTTAGCTGAGTTACAACTATGAGTAGCACAACACGTTGCATTTGAGAAAAATTCAGTTTCTTGTTCCCTCATCACCGGGAGGCTCTGTTCCTATAATCATTCCTTCAAAAGAACAATTCTAATCACTCAACCAATATTTTCCCAGAAAAACTCAGAGCCTCAAAAACCTACCCACACATGACTGCTCCTGGCAAACACTGGGTCATAAAACTCTTTAAGACACCAAAGGGGAAAGGGTGTGGGCCCATGAAATGTTGCATGAAGTAATTCCAAAGGATTCACCCATTCTCTGAAGCCTATCCACGAACCTCAAGGGCTCCTACGGTGATGGGCAAGACCCCAAACTGTAGAAGATGGCTCACTTCTCTTAGATATCATATTAGTCTTGAGGTAGCTGCCAGAGAGGTGGTTCTTTATGACTACATGTAGAAAGGAGCGAGGCTTTTTACGGCTCAGAAAACAGATATTACCTTCATGGGATAGAATCTCTATAAAAGGTTAACTATTCTTTTTGTTTCTTAAGCACATATAATGTCTCACTTGTATTCAAAAATGAAAGCTCCTCCCAAATTAAGATTCATATTAAACTATACTGGCATTTATGCATATGCAAGATTGGTACTTTTATCATTAGTGTATGCTAGTATGACTAAGTTTCTATCTTTAACACACACTACCTTTCTCCCTGTCTCCAACTTGTCCTCCAACAGCTGGGATACCACAGATCTAGTCTAGAATATTCACAAAGCTGGAATTCATTGTCTGGCCCCATTTAATGTACCTATTTCTTTTTTTGTTTTGTCTTTTTTTAAAGAAAGAGGGGACAGAGAAGAAAAAAAGAGAAGCAATCTTTTTAGTTTTTCAGGGGACTTGCATTCCTTGGACACTTTGTTGTGTACGTGGTGCTGGGGTCTGAACTTGTGTATTCGCACATGCCAGGCAAGCACCGTAACCAGTGAGCTACCACTCCAGCCCTCCCTATTTCTTTACTATGAAAAGAAAGGGTTTTTCTTTCCTACAATTCACTTAAATAAAAGGACTTTAAATAAAAGGTACATGTTTTAAAACAAATCCTATAGGATTTTTCTTCAGGAAAAAAAAGGTTAAGATATTTGCAAAGCACTTCCTTTATTTTATTTTATTTTATTTTATTTTTAAGAGAGAGAGGGACAATGAGAGAGAGAAAAAGAGAAGCAAATTTTGTTTAGTTTTTCATGTGGATTTTGTTGCTCTGACACATTGTTGTGTACATGGTGCTGGGGTCTGAACTCGGGTCCTCACGCATGCCAGGCAAGCACCACAACCACTGAGCCACTGCTCCAGCCTTGCAAAGCACTTCTTATTTTTTTCTTTCCTTGCTATATAATTGATGGAAAGAATTAAAGTATAAATATTTTGCAGATCTCCCTTTTTTGTGGGGGGTACTAGGCATTAAACACAGGGGTGCTTAACCACTGAGCCAAATTCCCAACACTTTTAATTTTTTTACTATTTTGAGATAGGATCTCACCAAGTTGCTTACGACCCTACTAAGTTGCTAAGGCTGGTTTTGAACTCAACAATCCTCCTGCCTCAGCCTCCCGCGCCACAGGGATTACAGGCATGCGCCACTGCACCCAACATCACCCAAATTTTTTAATCTCTGGATTTCCCCAATATTCAGCCAATATGTATGCTGACATACATGTGTATGTGAGAACACATAGGTAGGTAAGTAGATGGATCCATAAGCATCTTTTTTTCTCCCCAAATTCACCCATCTTTTGGGGTCAAACTCATGTATAAAAATATTCTGATTTTGTGTAAAACTGATCAAAGAAAGTGCTTTGAATTTATGTGAAAAAAGTTTCCCATTAAGATGGTAGCTATTTTTTTTCAAACATGATTCCTTTTAATTGTGGAAAAGAGCCCAAAGGCTCTGTCAAGGGGCACATGTTTTCTATAAATGAAAACATAAATAAATGTGAGATTATTTCACTGGGCATACATATGGTTTTCGCTAAGTAAACTCTATTTATAAAACATTCTTAGCCTGCACAGGAACTGCTGTCAACATTCATAGGAAAGGAACTTTTCTACTGCTCTGAATCTTGCCAGAATTTGAAAACAAGCCTAGGAACATTAGTGTTTTTAAGAGAGACTCGAGTTAAACTCAATATGAAATGGGCCACTGTGCATTTTACAGTTTCTAAATGCTTGAAGGAATCTTCAGTAGAATAGCAGATTCATATCTTATCAGGACATAGTTACATCACTGGGAGTGCCTTTGTTTCTAACCATGCCACTGGTTCTGTTCTTTCTAGAAGTTCTCTTTTGGCTATAGGGAAAGTGCCAACAGACCAAAAAAATATATATATATATATTCCTCCAAAAGTTTTCCAGGGCTGCAGTGGTGGCTCAGCGGTTATGGTGCTTGCCTGGCATGCACGAGTATGCAAGTTCAAACACCAGCACCACGTACACAATGAAGTCTCGGAGCAGTGAAAGCCACATGAAAAACTAAATTAAAAAAATGATTTTTCCTTTCTCTCTCTCTCTCTTCCCTCTCACTGTCTCTCTCTCTAAAAAAAAAAAAAAAAAAGGAAAAAAATCTTCCAACATGCATTAAAGGTGAGCATTCACAATTGCCACACCACCTTCTCCCAAAGGCTCATTTGCTCATTTGCCTGGTCGCTTTACATCCTTACCATAGACTATAAACACATTTTACAGTTCTGCTCAGGGTGCAATCCTCCAAATGAAGTTCTCAGTGAAATGAATTAGCTAGAAGCATACATGAACCAAAAGTCCTTGACAACCTACAGCAGACCATACAAGGTAACAGGAATCTTAATAAAAAAAAAAATACATTCTCTATTTTCCATTCAACTTGTCTTTCTTGGGCTGTGGAATCTTCCAAAAGAGAATTTTTTCCTATGCTTTTGCAATCAATCCCTACTCTCCATGGATCTAAGCCAATACTTAGAGCACAGTTGTGAAGAGTTCCAGAAAGAGACCTCTCACTCTCTCACTCTCTCTTGAATTTTGCATTTGCATCTTCCCCAGTTGCAGGACTTATCACCTCTTGGCATGAAATGCATGTGTTTTTATTTTTTAAGGAAACTGCGCACACAGAAATGAGTCACTCCCAAGCGACAAAGGGAAAATGATGGTTGCATAAAAATAACTCAAAGGAGTTTAAAATCTGCTTATGAAACACTTAAATTCCCAAGTTAATAAAGCCTTTACATGTATGTAATGATTACCTAACATGTAATTATCTATACATGATTAAACAGCTTTGGAAACAATATAAAGGTCTCTTCTCCCAAATATTTGTCCCAATTTATATGCAGAATTCCAAAATACTCAACCCAATTTACATAACACTTCTCTGCAGCAGATTGAAACAGAAGGGTTGCTTATAAAATATAACCATGGTTCCAAGAAGCTTAAAAACAGTGATAGGGCCAGGGATGTAGTGCAGTGTAGAACACTTGTCCAGCATGCGAGACCCTGGGCTCCATCCCCAGCAATGCCAGAGAGGGAAAATTGTGACAGATCAAGAAGAAAAACACAGTGTTTTTCGTATCCTTCATTGCAGTAATTTTGCTGATTAAGAGCTGGCTCTCCTACTAGTAGACACTAATGAATTTGAAATTATAAGAAAAGGCTGAATTCTCCAGAACTTCTGTTCCTAATCAATCACCGGAGATCAGTGACATCATTAGCGCCTTTGATCACAGCTCCTCTTTCAAGCTCAGATGGGCTTGGATTGATCCTTGCTGGCACACAGAATGGAGAGACACCTAGGAATACAATTCACCGTGAAACATGAGAAGTCATCAGCAGCACCCCCGCCCTCCAAGAGGGACAGAGAGAGCACATTCCAGGGCGACCCAACACCAAACAATAGAGTCACCTCATTAAATCCAAACCTAATTCCCTTCTGACCAGGATTCCCAAAGGGCTTTAAGAGAGGAAGGGATGATAAGCTACTTTGCTTTCAAAGAATGTAGGTTATGAACCCTCCAGTTGGGTCTTCTTATCCACTATACCTACACAGGATGAGCCTCAAATCCCTTCTCCATAGGGGGAGGGAAAGGGTGGATTCCCCACCCCCACCCCCATTTCCCCCATTAACAAAGCACTTAGTGCAGAACCTTCCACTTCTGGATTTGACTTCACAAAAGAGTACTGAATTTAAAATAAAATTTAATTGTTTAAAATTTTACTTAAAGAAACTGCGAGTGACTCTCCTCTTCTATATGATAATATTGACTTGTAGGATTTCAAAACACTTGGGGTGAGGTCACTCAGAAAGTCCTCATCTGCAAGTCCCTTTGGGCATGAAAAGTTTTAATTGACCCTTACTACTTTGGTTTCATTTTTGTTTGCTGCTTTCCCCTCCTTATTTGTAATATCAGTCTAATTGAGCTTTGGGAACACTGGTGGAATGTGGTTTATTATCTCCCTCATCAGGTGATCAATGATTTCATTAATAAGACAGATAACAAAACTGTCATACCATCGACACTGTTATGAAAGATGATCCTAGCTTCCCGCTCCATTTTCCAAGGTCTGGGGTTCTCTGTGGCAGCTCTGAGTCCATTCAATATTTTCCACAGACAGAGAAAAGTGAAAATCCATTTTGAAACCAATTTCAATTAGGATCCAGAAGCTGTTATCACAGGTGTCGCAGAATGGGCCCGTAAGTGGAAATGTCGCCTATCCATTCTGAAATGAAACCTTATCAGGGGCTACAAAGATGGCTGGGGACAGCCTATCTGTAAATTACTTTTCGTCCTGTGTTAACTCAACCTTAGTTCTGTCATATGGAATTCTTTCCATCCACTAGTAATAATCTAATGACTAACTAGACGCAGCACCCCAACGGCTTTCAGCCAGGCAGGGCTGTCCCCTGAAACACGGGTACAGATGCAAACACACTCAGGCCCGCAAGGCCTGCAAAAGGAGAGGCATGCTTTCAATGATAGAACTAAAAGTTTATTATGGGAAATAAAAGAAGCCCGTCTCCACCCATTGCATTCCTGGTGATTTTTCAATTGCAAACTCCAAGGCCCCGTTATTTCATTAATGCAGCACCCAAGTAGTGAGGCTTTTCTCTCACATCTTTCAGTCTCCTTTTAGCAAATTATCCCATGACGGCGGATTTATTCAGTCAAAGACCTCGGACTTTGAGAGGCAACAAAAGAATCAAGAGACTTTCTGGTCCACCTGCCTGGCGAATGATGAGGCAGGGAAAAGTCTCCCCCAGAGAAACCAATCAAACCATTGTGTGGCACGGTCAGACCTTTTCAGCTGTCAAACCGGAGAGCAGACAGGGAGATGAAAGAACAGGGATGAAGCTACCATTTACGGAACCATGTGGGAATGGTCTCCTAAGATTTAATAATTGGGATGGAACTCAACTTTCTACAACTAAAGAAAAAAAAAGAGAGAGAGAGAGGAAGAAAGAGACCAAGTAGAGGACTAGAAGAAAGGAGAGAAAAAGTGCAAGACAGAAAAAAATCACAGCCTGGGTTGGACCAGGACTTTTATGTAAAAATTTTTCCTACCTGAGATGAAGTCCTATCTATAAAATGGAAAAAGAGAAAAGAGGCTTCTGGAAAAAGAAAGTAGAGACAGTGTGTGTAAGAGGAAGGAAAGACTTTCACGTTTCTCCTCTAGGTTACAGCTGAATTAAATGTTCAGACCCTCATTTTCTCATGCAGTTAATTCAAAGTAAAACAACAACAACATGCCCTTATTACTATGGAGGCCTCGTAGCTTTAAACATCAAATGGACTTTTAAATTAGCCTAAAAGTTACATTGTCTGGACATAGGAAAGAGAATAAGACTGGAAGAGATCCGAGGGTGTAGATTTCTAAATAGTTTTCAAGAATATCTTATTTCTATTACAAATTCAACAGGAAATAATTCAATGAAAGAGAAAAAAAATAACAACAGCAAGTGAGAAAAAAAAACAATAGCAAGAATTGCTCACAGGACCTAAAAACTCATGGATTCTTTTTAAAACCTGAAATAAACACAAAGCCAAGCAGCTACTGCAGTTCCTATGTTTTCTATTATTCCTGGTGACTTGGACAGTATGCATTAATTACTAAGTCAAGTTTTAAGCACAAGTATTTGTTGAAATTTAGGGTGAGAGGCTGTGCTGGAATTGTCCTGTGTGTTGATTCTGCTGGTAGCCATACGACCTGATAGATTTGTCAAAATTCAAAGAGTGAATTTTACTGTATGTAAATCTAAAATATAAACAAACTCAAGCAGATGCATGTGGAAAGGCTTCCATGCACACAAAGTAACAGGAGGTGTTTGCACTTAGATTATCTGAACACCCAGAAAATGTTCTTCTAGAGGAGGAATCCAGGAGCTAAGAGGGGGTGGGAGGGGTAAGCTTCGCCCTCAGGGAAGCAACTGAGCACAAAATTACTGATTTCATTCAATAATTTCAATACTGGACAATTTGAACTCAAGGAGAAATAAGTCCTAAATCTATCTGATTTGTTAAATCTAAACGTGTGGCAATTTCAAGGCCAATGATTTGAGGTACTATTCTCTGATCCCAGTTCATAACATCTAGTGACCTCTCTAAGACCTGTTAACCACATCAGGATTTTCTATTAGCCAACATCTTCTAATTCTCTTGATCTAAGTTTAACCATTGGTAATTAACCAACAAATGATATTGTGCTGAAAAGAGGGGGATGCAATGTATCAATGAATCAAATCCTGCCAAATTAAATCCAGGAGAGTCTATTACTGTTATTAACAGTAGCTAACATACTGGGGTATTCACTGTGCCAGAATCAGGGGTGACGCATTTAGCCCATGATCACACAGCAGTTTCCCAGCAAGGCTAACATTCAACCCTTTGCTTCTAACTACTAAGTACTTTATTACAAATGCCTCCAGTTCCACTGCCCCAAAGGTCTGGCAGGCCCATGTTGTACTTTGCAGGTTGATTTAGTACCAGCTGAAGCCCCCTCAGCTCAACAGAAAACACTGACTAGGGACAGAGTATGGAGTGGAAGATAGATAAACGAGGTGCTATTCTCAAAAATTTTAATGAAAATGTAAACATTAAGCACTACAAGGAGAGAGAAGGAATAGATAGGTGGCACATAGGATTTTTAGGGCACTGATACTATACTAGAGGTTGCTGCAATCATGAACACATGTTATTATGCATTTATCAAAACCCACATAATGTACAACAGTAACCTAATGTAAACCAAGGACTATAGTTTATAGTAGTATATCAATATTGGTTCAGTAATTCTGACAAATGCTTTACACTAATGCAAGACATTAATAAAAGAAGAAACTGGGACGGGGGGGCAGGTGCTATGTAGGAACTCTGTACTTTCTGCTCAATTTTTCTGTAACCTAAAACTGCTCTAAAATTAAAAGCTTATTAACTAAAATAACAGTGATAAAAAAACAAAATTTTTAAAAATCAAGTGTCACTAGCTAGTTACCAAAAGGATACAAGACAATGTGGGGAGAGAGCCTAAGGATATACATTTAAAAAGAATTTAAATGCAAACTGATGTTAGCAAAACACACACTACAGAGAAACACATGAACAAAAGCAAAGAGCCCTTCTGTTTAACCAAAGTGTAGATGATGGGATGGAACAGCAGAATAGCAGTGTATCAGATTGGAAAGTCAGGCTGGGATCAGGTTTGGAAAGATACATAAATATTAAGTTAAAGGCTTTAAGCTTTATTCTGGAGGTAGCTGGGAGTCACTGATGAGGATGTGGCCTAACTGGAACCGTAATAACACTAATATGGCAGAAACATGTCTAATGCATGGGCAGAAGGGAAAACCAAGGTCAAGGTGTGCAGCCAGAAGGTCACTCTGATTATCTGGGCATTAGGTCGTGAGGATTTATACACTACAGGGTAGTAGGGTGGCTTGACGGGACATATGGGTGACCCCTGCAATTACAGAGGAAAATCTAACAGATCTTCAAAACTGGCAGGGCCTGGAAAGCATGAGGGAGGGAAGGTAGAAGGTGACCATCTGATTTCAAGCCTGGATAACTGTAGGAAAGGTTATATACATATCCAAAATAAAAAGCACAATGGTAGCCAGCCTTTAGGGATGGTGAGTTTATAACCCAGGAGAGTTTGTATGAGAAACAGATTAGTCAGCATTAATTGGTTTAAAACTTACAAGCTCCTTTTAAAATATAAAATTTAATTCTAATACAGCCCAAAGCACCCTCAAATGGACATTAGACCCAGAACAGAAATAGTACACCATGGGGTACAGGGGATAGGATCAAGAAAAGGGACATGTATGTGCTGATTCCAATGTAAGACATGTCATCATCACAATGCTGGTTTTTCAAGGTTCAAGAAATCTAAACAGATTTTCTTGAAATTATCCTCCTTATTTTTTAATTTAAGGAGGTGTTCATAAGGAGGGTAGAGAAATTTGTTTTTTTTTTTTCCTAATCCATCCTCCCTTAAGACGAGGAAACACAGTCCCATTCGGGATTTGTGCAACACCTTGAACTATTTTTCAGCTTTCTGAGTTCATCAAATTCATCTTTACTTTTGTCAAACATTTTCCTCTTAGTTTGAAAACCTATGTGTCTTTTCAAGAAAATATAATCATTTGTTTTGGATTCATCATTTAACTCATTGGCATGCTTTCCTTAATAACAATGGCTGATTTTTGCGGAGCTCTTCCTATTACGTGTTCAAGGACCAGTACAGGCACTGCCTCACCTAACCCTCCCAACATAGGTCCTGTGAAGTAGATGTGACTAGTTTCTTCCCTAACAGAGGAATGGAGACTTTGATAAGCACATTCACAGCTAGTGTTCAGCATGGCCAAAATTCAGCCCAAGCTTTCAGATCCCAAAACCTGTGTGACTATAATGTGAAGTCCATTTTATCTAAAAGTCCCTTATATTCCTATCATGTGCCAGGAAATGGGAGGTGATAGGGAAAAGAAGGGCTGAACACCTGAAGAAACTTAAAACTTATAACCACTACGGTGTATACGATGTGAACTGCCTGCCTACTTCTGAACAGAATCAGGCACACAGGCCCCACCCAAAAAAAGGTCAAGGAGGGCTGGAGCAGTGGTTCAGTGGTTAGGAGTGCTTGCCTGGCATGTACGAAGATCAGTGTTCAAATCCCAGCACCACATACACAGCTCACTGTTGGATAAACAAAAAAAAACCAGATGAAAAAATAAATAAATAACTGATTCTCTCTTTTTCTCTCTCATTTAAGAAAAAAAGTCAAAGAGACAACACTGACTTTCCAATGTTCCGCAAAACTCTCACCCCTAGTCAGGAGACCAACAGAGTTTACAATGAACACCTACATAATGGGCAGTTGGTAGGCCAGGAAGTAATCAAAGTGAAGGTGAAAACCAAAAAAAGAAAAAGAAAAAGAAGAAGAAAAGGAAAAAAAATCCCTCAGGTATTACTTTCCCTTTACCAAATTCTAAGAATTTTTAAGCAGAGAACCAAGCTCTTTTTTTGAAAAAAGGAACATGACTAGGGAACTTCCTTTCAATTACTAATCTAATAACTTTGGTTTCACATTGTGTCGCCATTAGGATAATAATTTCTGCATTCTGTCTTAAGGTGTGTTCTTGTAACTATCAGGCCTGATAAAAGATCCTGGAGACCACAGTGTCCATCACTTATCATGAGCTCTTCATTTTTTAAAGCGTAATAGCAGATTAATAAGAGCTGCCAGATTACTCTTCCAAAAAGAATAATAATAATGATAAGTATAAGCCAAAAATGAGGCAAAACACTTCAAACTGAAGAATCAATATTTGCAAGTCATGGAAGGAAATTTTGTAGGATAATGAGAATGTGCACAACACCAGCAGATCTAGATTTAAAAACTCTTTATTTAGGAAACAAAACACGTAGCTTAGAAGTAATAAATCTATACCAGGAACACAGATTATTACATCATTTTACTTACAGTCTTAGCATATTAGCAGACTTGGACATTCTTAATTAGCAATAAGACCTATTTAAATGGTCACCATGTTAACTGATATTGGAAATGTCAGAAATATTCAGAAAACTCTCCTTTGTCATTGCCATTTCATAAATATCACTACAACTTACAACTGAATGATGCACACATGAAACTATGTGTGCATAGTTAAACTTAGAACACAGCATGGTTCGCAAATAAAGATTACTGAAGCCTTTATAAACAGATAGAGGTTCTTACAAGTTACAAAAATCAAATCTAGCCTGTCTTTTTCCCCCATACAAAATCTGAAAGTTTTTCACTCGTGTTATTTTAAATTTCAGTCTTACGTAGCAAATGCTGTTCAAAGTTATTGAACCATGCATTTTGGCTGTTTATCTGTGTGTGTTTAAACAAAACTCTATATGAATGTTATTCTAGGAGCAGATACTCAGCTGAGAACAGCAAGAAAACAGACCTGTAAGGACATGCAGTGGAATGTGTGTGGCTTGGCTGAAAGGCTCACAATCACGAACAAATTACACCACAGATTAGCTGAAGAAGTTAATCAAGTCAATTTAACCAATAATTCCACCAATAACAAAGCTTTTTCATTTTTTTTATTTTAACGGTAAAATGGAAGATGAGAGAGAAAATGCATACATTACATTTATTTGGTTCTTGACACTGGATTCATCTTTTAACCGTCCAGTTACAAATCGAAGCTCAGAGCTTTATCAAGAAAGCATAAGAAACCCCTGGAAGCAGGAGCAATCAGTACTACCTGTCATAGCATCCAAATAGTTTCATTTTCCTTTCTGTGAATAGCCTCAGAGTAGGTATCCAGGCATTTCTGAAATGTTTGTAGAAAGACAGACAGATGAATGGATGAACAACAGCCACAGTAATGGCAGGCACCAGCCAGCACACATATTGTGCACCAGCCCTTAAAATCAGTCTGCTCACCATGAGCTCTGAACCCAAAAAGGACACAGGACCAAAGCCCACACACTGGTCTTCGTAACTAGGGCAGAGTGAGGGGGGATGTGTGACCAGGTAGGGGACTTGCAAACAAAGGCACTGGGCAGTTCCAGCAATCCACACCCCTTACCACAGTCCCAGAGCTGTTTCAGCGTTCCAAACTGCTCAGATGAAAACTAGAGAGCGCTCTACAGTTAGCATTCACATAAGCAAATAAAAAGTTTTAGTTTCCTTTCTTTTACTCTGTCCTGTTTTTAAATGTGTTTGCTCATTTTCCTGGAATCCTCCTGTCAGGTTGAAATCTGTGTTTTAAAAATATCATTTCCATTTTCTTTCACTTGTCTGCATCTCTGTTGTCCAGTATTGCAAAGCATCAGTCCCTTAGAAGAAAGAGGAACACTGAAAAAAACAAGTCAGGGATCATAAAATTTCTAGGACAGCTATCATTCAGGCATGTGCCCTGCAAACTTGACTAATGGGACAGGAATTATGGGAGGAGATGCAGGAGTATGGTTTAGGAAACAGATCTGTGATTATTCCAAACCATAGAACAGGCTTTTATAAGTCATGACTGCTCCTTCCATAACTAGCTTTCTCTGGAAGCTTCCAGGCTGCCAGGGGGCTGGTCTGGTTACTTCTCTTGCCAGTCACACTAAATAGGGTCACAAGAGGAACCTGTGGTCAAAAAGTGCCTCAAGATAAACTGAACAGCAGTGGAAGACTTCCCCGAGCGTGTGTACCATTATGCAAGCGGCTGAAGTACCAGCACCTTCCTAAGAAGGGAACACTGAGGCAACTCTGCTAGCATTCATGAGCAAGACAGTGGCTTCTGCAGACTCCACCCAGTGCAACAGCATCTTCCAGCAACCTGCCCTGGTTCGTGCCTGTCCTTATACACAGTGCTCACACATACCACACACACCTGCTCCCCAAGAGCCTACCCTACCCCCACATGCTCACCCACACTTACACAAACTATAAAGACAACCGGAAGCTGGTATTTCATTAAGCCTGGTATGCAGAAAGCTCTTATTCCTGCAAAACTGCTATAAAAATTACCATATAACACTACTGCATGTATTGATTCTACTTCTGAAATAATACATTGGCCTAATTTTTATAAATTCCAGGAAAAAGCAACAGGATAGCCTGTTTGTTAAAGATGAAATGTGCCTTCTACAACCGCGATGGAAAAATAATGCAAATATTCTGGCTCAATTAAAATTAGTTCCAGTTCTAAGTTTAAATACCACTAATAAAGGTGACAGTACAGACATATGTACACATACAGATAGGTAAACTCATTATTTTAACCCAGACACAAATACATCTCCCAAAGGATTAATGCAAAATTGAACCCATTAGCCAAAAGCTTTGCTGGCCAGCTCCCTCCCTCCCCTGGAACAGCCAGAGACACTCACTCATGAAAATAGGTGAAGGAATAAGACCACCAGGATCCTCAGGGATGCCTGGCCCTCAGAGGCGAAGGTTTAGGATGCAGTTACATTCCAAAGTACATACTATCTCTTGAATTGTACATTTAAAAAAAAAAACTGTAAATCAACCTAGTAAAATCTTTCTTGGAATAAATCAATTATAAGCCCACAGGGAAGGAGGAGGCAGGTTGGTTCATGCAAATCAGGGAGCCCAGATATGCGGTATCCAGGAACTCAGAGAACAGGCCAGCTCCTTCATCCTAAGGGCACATGGAAAAGTAGAGTGAAATTCAGGGAGGTCAAGAATGGCTGTGAAATCTACAAGAAGCAAAGGCCTTGATGGGCTGCCAGGGTGGAAAAGCCTGCAAAGGAGGCAAAGGTCACCACTAACATATTCAGCCTGTTCTTACCACAGGGGGCTCTGGAATTTATTTTCCATACTCCATGCTTGAACTGAAATGCCTCTCAACACTTTGCTTAAATTTTAAGAATCCAAAATACAGAAATGGTGACTTTACGTTATCTCTGAAAACAATTAAGTAAATTAAATTTGAACAAACTAACAACAAAACCCGTCTCAGATATTAATGCTACCTTGAGGCTCAACTGTTTCATTTTAAAACCCTTAAGCGCAGACTACTTAAAATTTGTTAAGGGGAGACCCTTTCACTAATTCTGACAAGACAACTTTTGTGCCTTTTGTAGAAAATTATTATGCCAAGTCATATAGATTTTCCGTGTTGAAATGCAAAGCATTCTGAACTCCTGCCAGACTAATCAAGATGATTTGTAAAATGCCAAAACAGGAACTTCCTATAATAAATAACCTATCACATTTACATCTCAAATTAGAAAATTTGGAAGAAAACCTGTAGGTTGGGTGCCAAAATAGAGATTAGTAAAGCCTGCCTATTCCACACACACCCACCCTCTGCTTCACTGGCTTTCTTTAGCCTCTCATTGAACAAACCCTGGCCCAGGTGCAAATGCTCAATTCCCAAGGAATGCAGAGAACATAAAAATGACTGCAGGCTTGGCCGCTTGTAATCCCTGTGGCTGCTCACCATTGGAAGTGGTGCTGGAGGCCACGGCTTTCTCGCTGACATCTGTTCGGGTGGCGCATTTCACAATGGAATTCTCGACTTTCTTCTTCTCGGTGTTCGTGGAGCTGTGGGACTGGGCCTCCATGTCTTCTCATTACTTCAGCTCTCTTCTAGGAGGAACGCCTACAAAAGACCACAGCACCATCAGTCACGGTGGAAAAGGAAGACCTCATTCACAAACTCCCATCATCTGTTGCCTCAGAGCCTGAAGCTCCAGCAAATCTTCAACATCAGAACAGCACTTCTCAGCTTTCCCGGCAATCATGCTTCCAAGTCTTAACAGTTCAGTCAAATGCTGTCCACACAAGCAAAAGGAGAACAGAGGGAAATACCCAAAATGTGGAAATTTCCCCATGGTCTAAAGACCTCAATTTCCAATCGTATCTACACAAGTAACACAAGAGTCACATTCTTCTTTTAAGCCATGTCTGCCAAGGTTTCTATAGCTGGTCAAGTGTAAATAGCAAAGGACATCAAGATAACTTCCAAAGCAGGGAAGATTTTTTTAAATTATAAATCTGATGTTTCAAAGAGTATCCAACGATTTCTTATACCTATGTCCTACTCAAAGTTCTGAATAAGAGAATTCAAGACAAATAGTGATTTTTTTCCTTTTGTTCATAAAGATATCTGAATTGTAACACAGCTTTTGTTTTGTTTTGTTTTTTGGTACCAGGATTGAACCCAGGGGTACTTATCCACTGACCACATTCTCAACCCTTCTTATGTTTTTTGTTTTGAGGCAGGGTCTCACTAAGTTACCTATGGCCTAAGTTGCTGAGGCTGGCTTTGAACTTGCGATACTCCTGCCTCCACCTCCCAAGTTTCTGGGATTACACGTGTGTGCCACTGCACCCAGCCAATACTCTTCTTAATTCAAAATCATTCAGGTAAACCACATTCTTGAAGCCTTTCTAGAACAGGAGAACATTTCAATTCATTTGAGTTACATTTTTAAAACAGAGGTAATAGAACAACATGCTCTCAATTCCTCGAGGAAAATTCAAAAGATCACTGAATGCAAAGACTGGAATCACTCAGGAAATATGAAAACTCAACTACAGGCAAGTTCAGTTGTCTTTCACTAGCTTCATTCATATGATAATTGCTCTAACTCTTCATTCATCAATTTGCACTCTACTTAGTTCATGTTCTTTTTTGCAGTTATGTTTTACACCTACAAGGAATACAAGAAAAAATGAAAAGTCCCCTCTCTGACCTGTTTTCTTCAAGCTATCTAGACTGCAACACCCATGGTAGGCATTTCGTCCGTCTAGTCATTTAGCAGATTCCACAGTGTTCAATCAAAACTGTGATTACTAAAATAAAATAAGCAACTGCTTAACTGGCTCAAAAAGTTAAAATGTCAAATGAAATGTTTAACTACTTTTAACTTATGTTTGCAAGGAAACTGCAAATTCTTTAATGTACCAGAAATTCCCCTTGACCTGGAATTCAAATAACCACAAGGCTTAAGAACCAGAGGCCACATGGTGGTGTGGGCAATGGCTCCCCCAAGAACTTCCAAATCTCTTTTTGAGATTATCCATTGTCATTCATTGGAAAACACACAAGTTATTTAAGAACAGCTTTTGTAGAATAAGAAGAAAAAACGAAGCACTAAGTTAAATTTACATATCAATTGTAAGAGCCACTCCAAATTCAGAAACACCCCTCAAAGAGCACTGACAAAGTAGAACAGAGATGGGACTACAGATGTCCCTCAGCAGGGCTGCCACAAGGTCCAAGGTCCAAGGCACCTGAATGGTGCCCCCTGGAGCTGTCCAGCACTAACCTCCTGCAACCTGTTGCTGAGCCCCAGATGTCTCATCTGTGGATTGATAGAATCAGACAGTAGAATTAAAATCTTTTTTTCTTTGAGATAGAAGAAGCACACCCTCTTTAAGTACATGCTAAAAGTTAAGAATTTTCATCCCAGAAATACTTTGAAACACAAATGTGTACATTTAATTTCAAGGGATAACAGGGCCTCTAAAACTTTTCCATGAGTCCAGATAAAGAATCCTGGAAAGAGCTGGGTGTGGTGGCACACACCTGTAATCCCAGAGGCTTGGGAGGCTGAGGCAGGAGAATGGCAAGTTTAAAGCCAGCCTCAGTAACTTAGTGAGGCCCTAAGCACCTTAGTGAGACTCTTGTCTCAAAATCTAAAAAAAAAAAAGAAAAGAAAAAGAAAAAGAAGAAGAAAGAAAAGAAAAAAAAAGTAAATAAAATGGGCTGGGGATATGGCTCCACTGGCTAAGGGTCCCTGCGTTCAATCCCCAGTGCCAAGAAAAAAAGAATCCTTAAAAGGAATATATGATAGCCTCTTCTTGCTCTAGCAATCTCAGAATGATTCATTAATTGGCTTTTAGTAATCCCCCAAAATTCTTTTAGATATCATCTTTAAAGTATGTCATGAGGGGCCACTGTGGTGGCACATGCCTATAATCCCAGTGACTTGGGAGGTGGAGGCAGGAGGCTCACAAGTTTGAGGTCAGCCTCAGCAAATTTTTAGTGAGACCCTGTCTCAAAATTTAAAAGCAGGGGGATAGGGCTGGAGATGTAGTTCAGTGGTAAAGTGTCCTTGGGATCAATCCCCAGTACAAAAAAAAAAAAAGGAATTAAAGTATGTCACAAGTACAACTCAACTCCATCCACATGACTGCTTCTCAGAGTAGTATAGGAACCCTATGTATCAGTGTTCCTACTGTGCTTGTTAAGTAATGTGATTCCTGGGTCCAGTTCTGATGCAATGCATCTGTCTTGGAGGTGGCACCTGGGAACCTGTATTTTAACAAGCACTTTCAAATAGCTGTTCCACAAGTTTATTTTTGATCTGCTATATAATTTTTGATCTCTGCTATATACTGGCAGAGAAAAACCACATGGAAGCCTTTGTTGACCAAACTCATGAATGAAATGCACCCCAGCCTACTGAATTCACACCCAACACAAACCTATCTCAGCATCCATTGCAATGATAAACTTTTCACCCAGCAAAAGCTTTGCAGAATGTCTATTGCCCACTCTAGGCTGTAAGCCCCCTGAAGATAAGGTTTCTATCTCCCCAGCACCTAGTATAGGTAAGGCTATTTAATGAGTAAATAAATGATCACTTTGATGACTGTGACTTAGATGAGTCTGCACTGAACTAAACTCTAGTTACCATTGAGTTACATGCATTTTCTTCTTTATCTGGTATTTCTTTAAAAACTGGCAACTCACCTTAAATCTAAAATTATAACAGAAATACATTATCAAAACGTATTTAACCAGGCACGTAGCTATACTGCAAAACCCAGATACAGTTTCATTAGTTGAATTTGGGTACAGCGTACTGTTAAAACTGCACAAAGAAACATCCAACTGGATCCTAAAACCCCATTAAGAAATGGAGTTTCTAGTAAGAACTAAGTCTCCTTCCTTCTTAGTAAAAGAAGCTAATTAACAGTAGTGAGAGAAGTCACCCAAGTTCCCTGACAAACTTAGTTTTGTGGAGCTGCTGGCTCACCCCCCCCCCACCCCAAGGCAAGGGACTTCATTTTAACAAAGCAATAAACCCTCCCAGTACTCATCGCCAGAAGAGGCTCCGTGAGAAGAGGTGGAGCTCCAGGCACTGCCTGAAATCACACTAATTAATGGTCTTAAAGAATACTAATTCCTACCCCTGTTTGAAATGGATTTTTTTAAAAATAGGTCCTTGGTCACTCAAGAGTCTACCCCCTTCTTCTATTTTGACAACTTATTTTTGGATCTCATTAGTTAGTAACTAATTATTTTAAAATGTGGTTGATGCTTGGAATGAGGCTATAAAAATGGCAACTTGCCAAGGCAGACATCTGCTTCCTGTATATCCCTATAAATTATATCAGCTTATTTTGCTGATAAAAACACAGTTTTGTTTCTGTCTCTTAGAAAGAGAAAGTTCTAACATTCTGGTAACCCACACCTCATCAAACTGTGGAGGAAACTCAATGAACCGAAAAAGAAGGCAGCTCCTAGCTGAAGCAGTGCCTTTTCACAGGACAGTCCTGAGTTGATTCATTAAAGCATTAGGTATGCAAAGGGATCAGTAAAACGTCCTGATGGAATCCTAACCCATAATGGGCTCCACAGTCCTACTCTTAAAACCTAGTTTCTCAAATAATAAAGTTTAACTTATTTTTAGAACGTTAGTATCAAGAAAAAAATGTTAAGTTCTGCTTCACTTCAAAGACTTTTCTCTAAAGGAAACATGCCACTGTTTTTCAGATGTGGATGAAAGGAGACATTTTCCTGCCTGATACAATTTCCTTGCTTACAACTCCATACTGTTCCCCTTCAGTCCCTTTAGCCATTGAAACATTACATGCAAGATTTGTTGCATGCCCCTTGACTTTTCCTGCTTAGGGATAAAGAAAATGTTTGTAGCTGCTGTTTTGAGTCCAGCAGCTCCGAGTACTTGGGGGCGCGGGGCGGGGGGCGAAACCCTGCTACCAAGGAAAACTCTTCTCCTAGTCTATGACTCCTAAAACTCCTAAAGTATCATAGGTTAAAAAAACGGAGGCTAAACATTCCCTCCTGAAAACAAACAATCCAGGCTTCTCCCATTTAACTACCCTGAACCTTTTGTAATTCCCTAAGCCAAAACCTAGGGCACAATTAATTCCAGACCCTATGTTAAATCTAATCCCTCTCCTACTAGCAACCTGCCTGCAGGTGGGTCTTTCCTTTCTAAATTATAAATCTAAACCTGCATCAACCAGGGCACAAAAAGTTCCTGACCAGGGACCAAGTGATGCTGTAAAAGCACTTTCCTTTTTGAAAGGGGGAGGGAGGCAACACTTACTAATATCCAGAAATCTTTAGGGGGAACTACCTTTTAAACCATACTTGGACACAAAACGCCTCAAGAGGTCCACTTTAGAGTCGCCACTTAAAAGATGCAATTGGGGAAGCCGCAAACCAAAACTCTCATCTTTACAAAAGCGAGTCCCCATTTCTTATGGTAATTATTTTGATCGGGCTGTGCGCATAGGGTCTATTTTATTTAAAAGCTCTCACTTCGTGCCTTCCTATCAGCTCACCTCCGACGGTTTGCAATACACGTTTTTCACACCTTGAACCACTTTTCCCGCCCCCCTCCCCGCCCGCCAGCCCCTGCGCCCGGGGTCCCCCGCGCCTGCGTCTTAATTCCTCCCCGTCGTCCCTCTGCGCGGCGGAGGCGCGGCCAATTCATTAGCGAGAGCCCCGGCCCGCGCAGCGCCGTCTGAGCGCCGTGTCGCCGCATCCATCATCATTACATCAGCGCGGGGAAGTCCGTGCCGAATGCTCCCGGCCCCCGGCGCGCCCCAGCCAGTGCGCCGGCAAACAGAGCATGGTGAATTTCTCAGAAATAGCTCTGGGTATCTGGGGGCAGAGGAGGTGCTCCCAGGCCCCGCTTTGATCCACATTCCTGAGGCTGCCTTTCGGGAGACAATGCACGTCCGGCAGCCAGGCCGCGGGAAAGGGAAAAACACTGGCGGGGGCTGGGGGCTGGGGGCGGGGAGGGGGGCAGTCCCTCTGCAGCGCACAGAAGCAGCCCTTATCAATTTGGATCAGATTAGTTACCCTGCTTCTTTGGAATATCCTTGGGCATCTGCAAACTCTCTACAGTAGGCCCAGCAAAAGGTTGTAGGGGAGGGCCCTGGTTCCATTCATACAGCCATTTAAACTAGCTGAATGGGAAGGTGTGACCTTGCGGTACTCTGTGCTTTGGGGGCGTGGGGGGGGCACTTGAAAACTCTTCAGGAAACCAATGGATGTGTGCTTCACTCAAAAAAATTCTAATTCACTATTAACCTGACCCCCCCCCAAAAAAAGTGTTTTTCTTCATTAACTGCCATAAACGGATGCAGGTGCTCAATGCAGGGCCTCGGTGTCTTCCATGAAGTTCCACATCAACCTTAACCACCACAGAAGCTTTATATAGTAAACAGCATGCAAAATCATAATGCTGGAAACATGAAAAAGATCAGCCTTCCCCCCTTGCATGTTTCTGCAGCCAAGCCTCTGACCCATTGGCAAACAGAATTCCTCTATTGTTTACACACAAATATTTTAAAAGAAAGAAAGCACACAAGGTGGTAAAGCCAAAGATGAAAGTGATGCTTGAACTGAATGAAGCAACTTTCTACTCTAGGGTGAAACAGGGCTGCAATTACAAACTGCTAAAGCATCCTTCCTTCCTACACATCATTTATTTCCCTAATGCAGTGGGTTTTATTTTTAAGTTGCCTGAACTTGGCCTTGCTGGAGATTTTTTGTTTTTGTTTTTGTTTTTGTTTTTGTTTTCTTAATGCATTTAAATATCCAGATCAACCAAGTGAAATGCCTAATGATAATCTGATTTGTTGCTGGTAGGTTAGAACAGCTACTGGCCATGAGCAATCAGAAACAAGACATTCCAGTAGGCAAAGCAATGCTATTAACAGCCTCTTGTAGAGGCTTAAAGTGAGAAATGATTCTGTGTAGGTGAGAGAACCACTGCTCCAGGGGAATAAGGTTTTCCTCCAGAGAAATCATATTTATTTACATCTGCTTATATACTGGTAAGCCAAATCATCTCAGTACTTTGGTAAAATTCCAGAAGAAATCAGTCTGGGTAGGGATTTCTGAGGCAGCTTCCCCATGTCACTGAAGAGTGACACTTCTCTCACACTTTATTACTAATAGATCAGCTGCTACTTTAGGATGCTGCTCTTGGACCAATGTTTAGGTAAAATTTATATTAAATATTTATGTCTTGTAGCTATCATACAACTCAGGTCCTAAAGAAAATAAGTCATTTAGGAAAAGAATTTTTACAGAATAGAGAAACAGAACCTAATGCTCATTTTAACTTTTTTTTTTTTTGTCAGTTTTGGAAGTGAGAAATGGTCTTGAGGTTCAATGAGCAAAATGTAGGAAATTTTAAACACCTCCATGGCTTGTGCCATCATGCATTGGAGAAAACCTCTTCTAGGTTTGTAATGTGGTTGAGGGTTCCTTATGTTCAAAATCTCTCTCTGAACTTAAAATCAATTAGGTATGCATAACCTTTGTGACATACCAACAGTTCCCAAGATTTCTAAGGATTCCTCTCCCTTCCTGTCTGCACTGCCTTCCTCTTTCTGCCGGAAAGAGGCCCAACTTCATAAGTTCTTAATGAAATCTTCATGAATTTTTAACTATAGTATTTTTTAATGTACAGCTATTTCACCTTTATGTAGGATTATTTTCCCCCATGCTCAGGAAAGCCTAAAACCTTAGCTGCAAATAAGAGCTGCTATCTGTTCAAGTGGTCATTAGCAATGCAGAGGGTTCCCCAAACCTGAGGCCTATTGTTTTCAATCTTTCCTGCATTTCTGATGCTTCTGATCACAGACAAGCAGTATTCATGAGACAGTCCTCCCAAAACGGAATTACTAAAAGAGAAATAATCGCCTGGCTATGGATTAAGGGAATTTGGTTTTGTAAATTAACTACATCTGAACTTTTAAGAAATATATATGTTTAACTTCAACCATTGAAAAGTCTATTCAACATGAAAGCAATCAGTGCTTTAAAATCAAAATGGCATTTTTGTGGGTCGGTTTTACTTTTCTGCCTTTGTATTTGAAAGAAAAGATCATGAGCTACTCTTTCTCAGCTGCCAGAAGTACTTTATAACAAACATTCAGAGGAGAGTATGAGGTCTCTATTTAATGTTTGTTACCATTTCTGAGTTCTCCAAAACTACAAAGCATCAGTCCCCTGTGCTTTGGTTACACTTTGCAGGACGCAGCCTACATAGCAGGTGCCACTAAAGAAAGAGCAATAATGTGGAGCAAACGGACACCCCCACTTTCTGCAGGTTAGCTGGATACAAACAATCCTTCTCAAAAACCTAGCTCAGTCTGTAGACCAGTTAAGCTCATGAAAACTGTATTCCCTTAAACCCACATATATCACAAAAACATCATGACTAATCAAATGTGTCCCTTCTCTCACTTCACTGAGGTTTATAGGAATTAAAAGTTTTCACATATTTTTAGAAGAAAAACAATGTTTAATTATGCTTATAGAATTTATGTAACTTTGAATTCCCAAAATCATGTGTGTCTTTACAATAAAGCTTAAGGGGGCAGACTGCATGTTTTATGAATGGTAACTGACTTTTAAATCATCATAAATATTAGACCGATATCTTTCAGGTGTAAAAATCAGCTACAGATAATACAAAGGTACTTAACATAGTTTTGTGAAGGACTATTCACCATACTTTGTCCTAATTTTTAAACTTTTGATGCTTCAAATCTAACTGTAATTTTAAAAGCTACTTTTTTCAAAATGTAGGAATTTTTAAATTAAGGCTTATTTCATAAAAACTACCCACTGCTCACTTATCCTATCTATAAACTTTGCTTATGCAAACACAACATTCTCCAGCTGTCTTATTCTTGACCCTTTGCATGCAGAGAACTGCCAGCTGAACCTACAGCAAACTATATACCCTCCAGTGAGACTCTCTGGTATGGAATTTGATTTTAACATTCACAATTAAAATAGCAGACACTTCCCTGGAGTGGTGTGGCCTGGTCCACACATCTGGTCACTCGATTCCAGGTTTCCATAGATGTGAGTCATTAAGGCTTCATTCTTAAGCTGCTGGATGAGGTTTCTCTACACACTGATAACTTTCTTCAGAATGAATTATTCTTTTTAAAAATATCACAAAATGAAATCAATAACAGGGCTTAACTGCCTCATTCCTTCATTACTGCAATTTGAAACTTATCTTTCATCTAAATGGTGAGTTTTGAGTCTCTTTTTGTAAAAATCGATAGTTTGTAATGTAAAGCACTCTGGAGTCTTGTTAGGCATTTTATGTAATCTTCAAAAAAAAAAAAAGTCAAAGCAGCTAAAGCAAAAAATTTCCACCTGAAAATAAGTAAATATCATGTCACGCTGCACTCTGAAGCTATTTCAATAGGCACTTTTTGAAAATTGCACTTATCTCTCATTATTGAACTAATTTAATTCTGTGGCATAAAAATTCCACAAGTATACAATGAAATGCTTGTGTTACTCTTGTGCTACCCCCCCAAAATATCCACACACTCAGGCTCATGGCCCCCTCTCCTCCAAAAAGAAGTAAAGGAAAGAAAAGCCCCTCTAGCTCCTTCAGGCCAGCAGCAATCAATCCAATTTACTGCAGGTACAATTTATATGTACAGTGCATGCCACAACAAAACCACAGTGAGATGCCAGCATGGCCCTTAAGAAAGTTTCCCCCTAAATCTCTGGAAAGGAGCTTTAAAAGAAAGCAAGGATTACAGTCAGCTAGAAGGTAGGGAGGGGACTTACCTCAGACCCAGCCAAGCGGAAATCAGAGCAGTAATTCTACAAGTCGACAGAGTACACTTTCAAAGCTATAATGGTGTGAAGAAGTGCTGGGCAGCATGGCCTGAAGGCAGCACTAATACACTGATGACTAATGGCTGGGCCCAGGCAGACAATGAATTTGGGGCTTGAAAACTAACAGAAACCATGCAGTACTTTGACAAATGGGCTTTCAAGATTTCATTCATTGAATAACCTTTAAGCACAAAATTGGCTCGGGTTCTCTTGGGAATGATATGACATGTTGCTGGACAATGATGTAAGTATTTTCTTCTTTAATTATGACTCTTACGCAAAACACAAGAGTACCATAGAGGAGGACACAGCTATAGATACCACAGACGCAGACGTGGCACTCCACACAATATTGCCTTTCAGGAGGGGGCTGAAATGTTCCAGTGCCACCTTATTAACTATGTAATGGCTTTTTCATTCAGCTTCTTTAGAAAGCCATAGATTTTCTGAGACATTTTGTCGGGTTGAAATATACACACCCAGAACAAAAACACTTTCACATTTAAAAAAAAAAAAAATTGGTAATGAGTAGCTAAGAAATTTGGCGTTAAAATACAGTGTATTTAAAATTACAAATGGAAAAAGTCTAATTCTCAGGGGCCAGGCAAAGGAAAAGTGTCAGAAACAACAGAGACACCCACCCGCGTAAAGTTTGCAATCAAATGCACTTACAAACACATTTAACATCCAATTTCTTTCCAACAGCTCTCCTCCCTCGTGCCATCTTAATTAGCCTTTCAACTTAAATATAATAATTCTGGCAATTTTTGAAGAAAACGAAGTATCTGAAGTGTCTCTAAATTAACAAGTACCCCTTACTCCAGAAAGCATCGCCTTTAGCAGGTCCTAAAAACTTAAGAAAAGGATCTTAAAACAGGAAGCTTAGTGAGCTCATAAAACTGTTGTTGGAGCCAGGAACACATAGCATATTTAATCTGCAAACTGTGAGAGTCCACAGTGATTTCAACAAGATCTGAGGCATGCCCTCAAGGTTTGCTGGGATCTGGGATTAGGGGGTTGATAAGAACCTCTACTGCCCATGGACATGTTTTTCTTCTGCAGTTAAACACAAATGCATGCAGACGTTTGACTGCTGCTTGGCGTTACTGCTCAAGTTATATAAAAGCTCTGCAGCTCCTTTTGCTGTCAATATATCAAAGTTTAAAAAAAATCATCAAAGTGTGAAATTTCATTTAAAGTCTTCACTGGTCTACAGCTCTATTTCACAGGCCCATCAAATAAAAGTAAAGATGAAAAATACACTGAAAGTACTTGAGAAAGTTTGCAGCAGTACCCCTGCCCTGTTGTTGTTTATTCTGTCTCCCCTCATTTGCTTTGAAACTAGAACAGATCAATTTTCCTCTAGAAAAATGACATCATGAAGTAAAAGAAAGCAGCTTCTCCCACACTTTAATGAGAAGACAACCTGAAATCATCATTACAGTGGAATCTTTTGTTTAACAAATATATGTGCAATTGTTGATCTGTAGTCATTTCAACATTTTAATTGCCTCTCCTGATAAAAGTTGGCAGAAAAATTTCTTGAATCTTCCAAATCAGACAGACCTTAGAATATGAATGCCAGCAGAACTTAAACCTCCTTCAAAGAATTCTTTAGCTTGGGATTTACAACAATTGCATAAAGAAGAAAAGTCTGACTTTTAAGATAATCTACTATAGTCTAAAAGCATTAACATTCCATTACTAAGGTTTTCTTGAGCATTTCATGACTCATTGATTCATTTCTTCAAGACTGGTTTTTCTGAGTACATTACTATCTCCACATAAGTGAATGCATGCAACAATGATCATTAAATTGTTTCCTTTCATAAGCTCCCAAACTCTATCCTCAAAAAGGGAGGGGAGAGGACCACTAAATGGCTAAACTCAGAGGAAGTCTGAAACCCTTACAGCATGCAGGTAATTAAGGAAAGTTCACTGGGTAAGAAACAAAGGACAAGTCCAACTTTTAGGCTTGAGCATCAAGTTGATAAATTAACAAATCTTTCATTAAATAAGTAATGAAATAACTCAACAGAGTCATTTTTCATCAGTGCTGAATTTTCTCATTTCTGATTGTGGTCCTATGCAAATTAGATATGCAATAAAAATGGATACATGTATGTATTAGCCTTCAATCACAGAATACAAGCATGTTAAAAGCACCGAGAATTGGTAGGCTTCTGGACCAAACCTACTGGTCTATTAGCAATAATGCAATCTATACCTTTTAAAGTGGTTCTGCTTGTGTGAAATTTCACTAGACCCCTCTCACATTGAACTCATTCACGCATCTTAAACCAAAGCTTCCCTAGGCTGACTTTAAGAATTATACTCCCTGAAAAGGATCTCCCCTTAGGCGGAGAGTTTCTAATTAAATAGCTTTTAGTGTAAAATAAACTCTCTGCTCTGTATAAATATGCTATTCAAACTAATTTAAATGTTATTTCATGTTTGTTTCAGGTTTGACTATAATCTAACTGGCCAAAGTGTTTGTGTACCAGGTTGTTAAGACCAATATTTCCTAACGTAAACAAATTCTTCAGATACTTCGCACAGTTTACATTGTTAGAACCAATCACCACTGCTTTAATAAATTTCCTCCACTGAAATACTGTTCTGCTTTAGAAAAATGAAGATTTTGAGGTTATTTCACTATTTTAAAACATAGCATTTTCCTCCTTCAAAATAATCTTGACACATGTAATTAAGAAACTGTCAGACTATTATTAATTTTTAATTTAAAACCTAAATGAAATAATTACAGGAATCAATCAATAAGGCACCTATTCAAATTACAGAGCAATTACATAAATACTCAAAATTAATACTTTAGGCCAATTCTTGAAGATTTCAGTCTATAACATTCGAAGACATCAAATGACACAAAAAGTGTGACATGGAAAGGATGAATAGTTCCTGCCTTAAATACAATGAAATGAGGTCATTAGGCCCCCCACCAGCCATGCCCAATGCACTCAAGCCCCAACTCTTTTTTAAAAGTTAATTTATTTCCACCAGACACATATTCCAGAGATCACCAAAAAAAAAAAAAAAAAAAAAAAGGCCTCATTCAAAATCCATACAAAATCAGGTTTAGGCGTGTAAGGCCTAATTACTTGCATTTTCAGCTTAGCATATATATTGTGCTCTGCAAAGGCTAATTGGGAAGAGGAGACAAGAAAGGAAAAGGAGAGAAGGAGATGTTTTCTAGTACTAATAATACCAGTCTGCTCAATGGCACTGTCTATGTATTTGCACAGCGGCCGGCCCTCCATACCTCTGACTAAAGGGCCCTTTTACTAGGAGACTCGGACAGTCCATCATTTCAAACTGAAGTGGCAGCTGGAAAATGTGGAACAGCTGGCAAAGAGCTGGGAGAAAATGTTTTACATAAATATATGTACATATAAACTGGCAAAAGGCCATAAGTACTGTACCCAAGGCCAGAATCTTTCCGGCAGTCTGCACCAGGGAAAGGAGAAGTTGGGGGGCAGGAGGTACAGCTTCGGAGGAAACCTCCTTAATTGTCTTTCCACAAAGAGTGAGCACTGGAAGCCTGAAGTCCTGCGCCACTGGGGGAATGGCATCTTTCTGAAAAAGATACACTCAGGGACAGGAGCACAAATTTCAGAAAAGGATAAAAGGCCGGGTGAGGAGTAGTGCATCTGCTTAAAAGTTGCTTCACAAACTCTCCAACTTTGGGGTCAATATTTACTCACCCTCCACCCCCTCCCGCCGATTTTCCTGCTGCAACTCAAGAAAGTAACTGTCCCCTGCAGAGTGATTCATAACCAACTCTGCTCTGTGTAAATGCAGCCTCTTTTTAAACGATTAGTTCAAGGGCCACGGCTACTTTTTCTTTTTTGAGCATGCTGGCCCTGGAAAGGAAAAGAAATAAAAGAGAATCCCAAATCATACACAGATGGTACAACTTTCACTTTTCCTCTACCGACCAAGGCGCGCCTCTCTCCATCGGCTCACACCCCACCACACCCCCACCCTCCGAAGTGAAGCTCAAGCTGAAGAAAGCCGGGTCTGGCAGCTGCGGACCCCGAGCCTATCCACCTCGCCGCCCGCCTCCTTCCGCCCATCCGGAGGGCAGTGCGCGCCCGGCGCTGGAGCCCGAGAGCGCAACAGCGCAAAGGAAGGAGTCGGGAGCTTTGGGGTCTAACGTAGTTCTTTTTAACCCTTGGGGCGGGGGAGAGGAGGCGAGGGGCGCAGTAGCCGCAGCAGCAAACTTCGTCCCCCCTCCCGCCCCGCTTTGGGATGTGAAATTCCACAGCCGATCTCTGGACCTGCTCAGACACTTGGAAAGGGACCTTCAAGAAGGAGGTAGCAAATGAAAGACTTGTTCCGACGCCTTACGGGTGGCTCTCTAAATCTGGGAGCCTTTTGACAGCCATTTTCAAACCATCCTGTTCCCCAGTGGAGAACCACTTCTTCACCCGGAGGCGGGGGCTCCGCCGCAGAAGCCCGCTGCGGGGCCCGCAAAACAAAGAACTTCAGGCGGGACGTACCTGCGGCAGCAGTGGCTGTCAAGTCCCCGAACTTCCCATAGACCCGCGTCAGAGGCGCGAGCGGATGGCTCCCAGCTCCGCGCGGCCACCGGCGGCTCCGGCTACTGCAAGCGGCAAGGCTGGGCGCCGGGTGCGCCCGCCGCGGGCATGGTACGGAGCGGGCAACCGCGGGGCGCTCGGGGAGGGCGGGCGGGCTAGCGGCGCGGGCGAGTGAGAGCGGCGACCGTGCACGAGTGCGAGTGTGCGAGCGCGCCGGTGGCGCTGCCCCTGCCCGCTCCCTCCCGCTCGTGCAGCTCCGGCATCGGTTTCAGGGATCATGTAATCCGATCCCTTCTGACTCACAGGCCCTGAGTGACAGTTCTGATTTGGTTCAACCGCGGGAGGGAGGGGAAAGAGAAAGAAAGAAACCCCCCACCGTCTGCCCCTCCTGGCGTCCAATCCACTTTCTGGAAAAAGGTCCCATCTCGGCCAGGAACCCCGCGCTGGGCGGAGGAGCCCCCCGACCCGACCCGGAGCTGCCAACGCTACTCACGGGGTGGAAAAGTTGTCCCTCGGCTCCGCGCTTCCCTCCCGCGCGTTCCCTCCTTTCCTCCTCTCCTCCTCTTCCTCCTCCTCTCCGCATTCCTCCTCCCCCAAGTTTTAACAGATGTTGCCGGACACTCTTTTCTTCCTCTCGCTCTCCGCCCCCGCCCCCGCCCCGTCCCTTTTCTTTCTGCCAATCTTTGAGTAAGGTGGGGACGCGCGGTTCAGCAGGACGCCAGCCGCCGCAGGGGGCGAAGTTGGGAAAACTTGGAGAGCTGCTCGCCTTACTTTTGCTTTCTCGCTCCTTCCAGGCCGCGCCGGGGGCCCGAGCTTCCCCCGCCCGGCGGGTCCCCGCTCCGGGAGCGGGTCCCAGCAGCGAAGCGCGCGGCCGCAGCAAGGAGGCCGCGCGTCGCGGGCCGGGGTCGGCCGCTGGTCCCGGGGAAGCCTAGGCGTCCCGAGCCACGCGCGCGCTCCCTCCCCGCCCTCCGCCTCCTCCGCCCCTCCCCAATCCTCACACAGACACATTCATGCCTGCTCCTCCTCTTCCCCCTCCTTGACCCCGCGCCCGCTGGCGCGCCGAGGCCCCACCCACCCGGCGGGGGAAAGGGGGCCGGGGCGTGTTGTCACGGGCTCCCTCTCGGCCCACGCGGGCTGTACCGCCCAGACGCCCCCCAACCGCTTGCCGAGGTTCCCGGGCTGCGTCCTCCCTGCACCCATCTCCTCTCACTGAGCCTCGGCTCTTCTCTTTCTCCTGCGCTGGGGTTGGACCCACTTCCTTCTTTTAATGCCTCTCAGATCGCTGACCCCCAACCCATCCAGACACACACACCTCAGCTCCCCCATTGCTAGTTTAACATTTTCCCTGGCAAAGCCTGAAACTCCCTTTCTCGCGGGATGATGCCTGTGGAAGTACAGGATTTTCCTCTGCGAGGGACTCATCTGCCCTGGGGGCCAAATCTGGGAATTAGGAACTCCCAGCACACAGCCGACTGTCCCCTGGAGCCACTTTATAAAGGACACAAAAACAAAGATCCAGGGCTTACAGCCTGGATTCCAACTTGTTGCTTTTCCTTGGGCTACAAAGTATCTCTGTCCTTGATTTATTTTGAGACCCACACTGTAAAAATTTTCCCTCTTTCCTCAAACGATCAGTCCACATTGGTCTGCACCCTTTCAAAATACCTAATCTGGACCTCTAACTTTTAAAAAGGAGATCTCTGGGGGAGAAAAAAGAAAGAAAAGAAAACCGCTGTTAAACACTCTAGAATACTAGAATCCGGGCCATAAGCAGTCTATTTCCCACCTACCCAGGCAGCAGTGCCAGTGAGATCCGGGTGTGCTCCAGTGGAGTCTCCTGTAGTCTTCACTGAAAGAGAGTGGGTGGCTGAATGATTAGCTATTATGATTTGAAGAGCATTTTGAGATTCAAATGCTTAACTGGAAATTTTTTTTTCAGGGAATCCGCCATGGTAGTCGCTATTTATTTCCTGGGACTTGTGGCTTATCACAAAGACTTGACATACTGACTTAAGCTTTTATGGTAAAGGTAGTGAAAGTTAAGTAGGGCTGAAGTCACTTGTTACCCATTTGCTTTGAAACTTCTCTCTACCTCACCACTCTTTAAAAAAAAAAAAACCAAAAACACCACTCAATTCATCATAGCAGAAATTTCAGAAGACTGGGGTAGCCCAGCTCCCCCTAGCTAACTGGCCTCCAAGGGCAGGATTCTCTGAGGCTTTCTGAAGGCTCTGAACCTGCAGAACTGTGGGTCAGTGTCAGGAACACCAGGCCACAGACATGCTACATCTGTAAAAGTATAAAAGGACACAGTATGCAAGAATTGTTTTACCTTTACAGTTGCAGAGAACTACAAGCTACTTTCTCTTACATATTCCTTCAGCATCAGTCATATTTTTTTTATTCAAGACTGCTTCTGTTTCCATCACATGAATGCAAATATTACATCCTGATAGCCTTCTCTTTTCACCCAGTGGCTAAATAAATAAGTAAAGGCCATCCAATAAATCAACAAGTAGAATCAACTAGATGTTTTGACTTTTGTTTCAGTCTTCTAGCATATTTTGAGTCATAAGGATCTTGATTTTCAGTTCTAAAAAGACTAGAACAAAGAAAAAGCAACTAATCTTTCCTCTATGTCCATCAGAACAAATTTTTAAATGAAGAAATAATGTTGTGTTCCTGTGTCTTCCGATTTCTTCACCTTACCATGTTGGTAGAAGTGAACAACTCTGGGTTAGTGTAAGTGGCCACATCTTTCAGAAATGGTGGAGGAAAGAAGAAAAACACACGTGCTTTTTGCCTTAATGTCATTTTGCCGTAATGTAGTGACCCTCAATCTGGGTTAACTTCAGAATTCTTCAAGTGAACCCTTGCGCAAAAATCCCAAAACATGAAAAGGGTCACTCCAGTTGAAGTCAGAGAGGCCTTTCAGCATCAAGCCCCTAAGCCTTTCTCTCTTCATCCACCCCATTTTCAGCAATGGCTCCTCAGACATCTCTAAATTCACCCTGAAACTCAGTGTTGAAACTTGTTGTAATGACAGGCACTTATAGACTTACCAGATTCTGAGATTGCCCCTCCTGGATATCTGAAGTTCCACCATTACACATTCGCTTATTGCCTCCTCTCACCAGTTCTCTTTTCAAATGCAAATGTCTTCGGAAATTTTAATATAGTAAGCCCTCAGAATAATTAAGCTTTTAAGACAGATTTTTTTTTTTTCATCAATGAAGTAGGAGACTTGAAGATGCTCTCATTTCTTTCCTAGGGCAGCCCTAACTAAGTGGTGCAAACTGAGTGGCTTAAGCAGCAGACATTTACTGTCTTATATTTCTGGAGATCAGAAGTCCAAAATTAAGGAGTCTTGCAAGGCCATGGTCCTTCTGAATGCCTGAAGGTAAAATCCTTCCTTGCCCCTAACTGCCTTCTTGTAGTGACTGCTTATCCTCAACGGCCCTTAGTTAGCATCTGTTTCACTCCATTCTACCTCCACCATTATATGACCTACCCTTGTCTCTCTGTTCTCTTTGCATGACAGCAGTCTTGTTGGATTAGAGGCCCACCTTACTCCAGAATGACCTCATCTTAACTAATTACATCTACAACACTGTTTCTACGTAACATTATTTTTTTCAATTCCCTGGATCAGAACTACAACATTTCTTTTACAGGGATACAATTCAACTCAAAACAACACTGTTCCCCACAGTTGTGTGTGTAGGAGGCTTGGTGCTCAGTCTGTTGATGTTGAGGTGGGGCCTAAGTGGAAGGTGGTTAGGTCATTGGGAATGCTGCCCTTGGAAGAGATTAAGGTAGTTCTCTTGGGACCCTGGTGTTCTCAGGAAAACCAGTTGTTATAAAAGAGCAAGACTGACCACTTTGCAATAGGTGGCTACCTGTCTCACTGTGTGATCGATCTCACATGTGTTCCCACCCTGATGCCATCTTGTCATGAGATCCTCACCAGTAGCCAAACTGATGAGGTCTTCTGATCTTGGACTTTAAGTTTCTAAAACTGTGAGCTAAATAAGCCTTTATGCTTTACAAAATATTCAGCCTCAGGTATTTTATTTTAGCAATGGAAAAATAAACTAATAGAGACAAAGATTGGAGTTAAGGATCTGTAACAGAGATGACAAATGGTGAATCTGAAAATATACTTTCCATGTTCCTCTGCATTTTTGCTTTGATATGTATATGGTCATAAATACTCTTCTTGCTCTCAGTTACCATTCCACCTTCCTGCACAGAAGTTTCCAACTGATTATTGGGAAATGTCAGGGGGGGTATTTCATGTGTACTGATAAACTTCCAATTGTAAGCAATGAAATTCCAACTCAAATTGACTTAAGAATTTTAAAATGTAGGTGTTTTATTAAATAAAAACAAAAGTCCAAAAGTATGTAAGTAGGCTTCAGGCAAGGCAGGACCCAGGAACTCAAACAATGTCTGTGGGGTTCTATTTTCCATCTTTCAGCTCTGCTTTATTTCCACTTCATACAAACAATCTTAAACAACCAAATGGGGTAGAAGCTGGAGACAGCTGAATTTTACATAATTAATCTTATAGTTTGCATTCACAGAGAATAATCACCTTTCCCAAGAGGATGAGATATTCCACGTGGCCAGGAATCCTTAGCTGCACATAGGTAAATAATTAACACTTGTCCTCTATAAAGCTCAACCCATGTCCCTCTATAAAGACCACCATTTTCCTCCACTTTGGGGCTGGTCCCCTTCCCTAATGTGAAAGTTCCAGTTTTGCTTTGGGTTCCCCTTTATGGAACTGCATGAAAATGATGTCATCAGTCCACTGGATTCTCAGGGACCCTCAGTGAACTGAAGTCATGGCACGTCCCAGGATTCTCTTATTCCTTGGAGTTACACTTGCTCATAAGGCTTTCTCTCTTCTCTATTCTTTTTCCTTCTCCACTTCTCTCCTCTCCTAACCTCTCCTCTCCTTTCTTGCCTCCCTTTCTCTCCCAACTTTAGCCGTCTTCCTGTAAACAGAGGAGCACAAGTCTGAGAACGATGTACTAACTGTCAAGAAGGGAAGAGAAGAAGGTGTCTGTCCTCCAGGTCTACCTACTAGTGATCCAGGTTGCATGTGGAGTTAATGTAACCCCAAAGACACATGTTTAAGGGTCAAGACCCCAGGACACTGAGGGGGTCAGAGCTGGTCTTAACATCTTAATAGGTGCAGATTGTACCTGCCCGTGAAGTTATCCAGAAAAATTCCACCAAATTGGATAAGGCTTGGTCTCACTGTCTCCCTCACCTCTCAGTATCCTAACAGGCTCTCTTCTGCATTTACTCCCAGGACCATGATGGCCCGTTTCTAGACAGCTGACCTGACTTCTCCAGGGCAACACAAAGGTCTCACCCCCAGCTCATCTCTTTGGGTAGCCCGATGCTCACTCTGATCTCCTGCTCATGGAGGTTCTGCCTGCACCGTGCCTGCCTGCCAGCATGCATGCATGCTTGAAAGTGTTGTGGAACTCAGGCAGATCCTGGCCACACAAACCTCTTGGGAGGAAGAAAACACTCCTTCGCGTAGTGCAGAATGGATGGGCCTGAGCTTCCCCATGACACTGGCCAGCTGCCAGAGAGGAAAATGCTTTCAAGTGCATCACACACAGGGCCCTTCTGAGGGTCTCTCACTCAGCACCCGCGTAACTAGTTCTTCCATCTTCCTGGAACATCAGGATTATAAATGGAACCCAGATGTCTGCTGTGTCCCTCTTCACCTTGGAGATGTAGCTATAATTGGCTTGGACCTCAGCCAATCCCACAAGTTGGGAAGATCTAAAACCCTCTCTTTGGATTTCTGCAAATTTCAGAGCTTCTGTGGATGCTGCATGACGCTGACCCATACCCCACACTTAGATCCTTGCCTGCTCCCTAGGAAACCCACTCACAGTGGGCATGGTATCAGTTTTGTAGATTTTACTGATGATCTCTGAAACCCAGGGATGATTTTCCTCTGCCCTCTTTTTTAAAACGTAAGATAACTTTCTCCCTTGTCTCAAAGCCATTTAGTGACCAGAGTTTGTGTCCTGAGGCCTCAACTTCCTTTCCTGGGAGCTTATTCATGTGACATCTGTCTTCATTTGACTCTTCTGCCTTTTAGCCTAATGTCTGCTTGTGATCCTCTCCCATCTACCTGGGAGCCAGGCTCAGCATTGCTCCTAGTTTCCTTAAAGCTGGGGCAATGAGCAGTGACCTATGGAACATAACTTGTCTTACTTCTGGAAACCTTTGAGTTGTCTGTCTTTGACCTAAATAACTGATTTGCACAAACTGTAGGTTTTGCTGAATTTCTTCACAACCAGGACATAAGGAAAAGGATATGATATTCAACACATCCAAGCCAACAGCTCCAACATTTCTCACTAGAATCTCTGTCTTTTTCCTCCTCCAGACACATCTCTACTTAGTTATTTCATTCATTCTGCCCTTCTGTTTAGTGCCCAGCCCCAGTGACTTTTCTAATCTCTTGGGCAGAGCAATGCCCTTCAAACTGAGAGATTCCAGTATACAGCACTGCACAGTGCCCTCCAGTTAGCAGGTTCCATCTTCCTTATAAGGTATTAGAACATCTTGTACAGATTAATCTATCTTTTGAATCTTACCTTCTACATCCCTCCTCTCACACATAACAGCAGCAAATTAATGTTTTTTTTTCTAAACAAGTATAAGAAATTCCAAGGAGAAATTTTGGTGAATAAAATTTCTTCTGTTTTGTTACATAAGAAATGGACAAGACTAAAGCCCACATCTGGGAATATAATGATGAATTGGAATATTTCAAAGCAAGACAAAAACAAGTAGTCATTGGGAACCATTTCACAGGTAGGCAGAGGGTTCATTCCCCCACCTCAAGAGCTGGGGATTCAGAGGAAGAGCTCAGAGATCAGAGTAAGGGTTACCATGAATGATGACAAGAAAAGCAATGAGTTTTACCCCCAAAACAACAGCAAAGTCAGCCAGTCCTAGAGGGACTGGTAGAGAAAGTAATGCTTATGATGGCCACCAGAGAACTTTAATGAACACCAAAGAGAATATGGGGCCCCCGAGAACCCTAGCAGAAGAAGGGAAGGACACAGGAGCATAGAAGTACATGATTAAAATAAATGAGAGCTCAGAGCCAGGGGTCTTCTTTTACCTTTGTTACTGTGAAATCTCATGGTCCAACATGATTGAGGAAGAAAGCACAAATTATTCAGAGATGGTAACAGGTGGGAGACCACTTGTTTATCTCTCTATCCACCCATCTGTCTATCCATAACATGTAGCATATGGTTCTACTTTTTACAATAATGACAAATTGTCTTACTTCTTTGGGGTTTTAAAATTAATCAGGAACATGTACAAGACAGAGCATATCTGGATTTAAGTTTTTTTTATCCATCATTACCTAGTTTCATCAATTTGTTCAGTTTGCCCACATATAAATTGGAAATAATGATATCCATCTCACAGAATTATTTTGAAAAGGATATGAGATGGTGTATCTGAAGAGACAAGCCTGCTGTCTGCATTAGTAAATGCCAAGAAAAGCATATTTCCTCTCCCCCCCCATTTTTTATACCAACTGAGCCCCACATTACCATTTACACTGTTGTCATACTCAGTAAAGAGGACACATCCTACCTCATCTATGAAAAGGGTGACTCATTCTGAATAGTTTTTCTACGGAATTATACAATGTCACAAATCTACATCAAGAGTCCTCTACTCAAAGAGATCTTGGGATCAAAATTTCTCCCCCAAAGAAACAACTTGCCAATTTTGGGTAACATGCTTCTTTTCCATGCCAATATCATTTTAGAAGTCATTTATTGATACACCATTTAGGAAAAAAAGCAAAGATCCAAGGCACCTGGCACATAGTCACACTCTAGGTTTGTCTTTGACCCATCAGCAAATGCAGCTTGCAGAATGACAGTGCACGGGCAAATGTCGGTGAAGAGATGGGGTTTCCTTCCCACTTCCGATTGCCTACAACCTGAGGGACTTCAGATGGATTCTCCTTTCAACCATATATTCATTCAACAAATGAACACTGAGCCCATGACATGTGTGACAGGCTGCATAGACTACTGGGTATATGACGGTCAACCAATAATCACGTTCCTTGCCCTGACAAAGCTTAGAATCAAAGAGGAGACAAACATGAATGTACACACTCTCACACTCAAGCCCATGCACTTGCATAATGGGCACTATAAAGGAAAAAGACTGGATTGGGGACCTATTGCAGGTAGGATAGTCTATCATGTCCTTTCTGCAGTCCTCAGCTGCATGGTGCTGGGGGTGATTTAAACAACCATGGTCTCTTACTTCTGATGTGGACTAATTGGTAATTTCCAGGCTCCCTCTTGATGAAGAGAGAACTACAGTCATTGATAGACTACACAAACATCCTGAGATCTCAAGGGGGGAAAAATAGAACAGTTTTAAAAAGGAAGACTGCATCATACCCCACTTCTTTCCAGGAAATCACCAGGTTTTTGCTCAACAGTCTACTTCCAGTATGTTTATGGTATGTGGTCCCATAATCTCTTTTATAAATGGTTGACATGAAATCCAAAATATTAGTATTATAGGTCTATATCCCATCTATAATAGGAGGCAGTAAGTGAGGCTGAGCTCCTGGTGAGGCTGACAGTCTCGGAGGTAGGTAAAGCTTGTCAAATTCTAGAGACAGAAGGTCAATATTGGCTTTGCTTATTCCATCTGATACATGAAATTAGCTAATGCTAAAAAAAGGATTCAAGATTCTGATTTAAAAGCCATGTTATTTCACTGAAGTATCAATGTATGCTTAGTTTTTAGTTTTACCACTTTGTCTATTTAGACATATTAATTGCATTTAATTTTCTTTGTTTAAAGTTTCACATAATATTCAAAAGCATTGATTCTACATGTTCCTTCAGTTCCCAAGGTAATATTTAAAGAAATATTCTCCACTTATTTACCGTTCAAAATACCAAATAAAAGTATTCATTCTTCTAACTGCTTGAAGCTTACCAGTATGAGATGTTTTAGAGTCTGAATATTCAAGGTTACATGTGGTATCTATCTTAAAGCAAATTTCAAAGAGAGGCACACCAATGAGCACATATGTATGAAAACTGTAAGTAAAATCAAAGTTGAGCCTGAAATACAGATTTATTGCAGTCTAGGTTGCTTGTTAACTTGAATTAATAGTGCCTGAGCAACTACAGTCAGACTTCATCTACACATGAAAAATGAAGTGGAGAATTGAGTAAATTAACCTTATATGGGCCAAGAAATTAAGGCAAAAAATAGTTAGTTACCCTGGATATTCTGGATTCTGGTCTTATCAGAAGGCTGCATCAGAAAGTCAGAATAAAACACCTTTCTTTTTTAAAATGTTAAATAATCACAGTGTTGATTGGAAAAGTGCCGGATAGATAGACATCAAGGTTAAAGTTTCCCAAAGAAGGATCCTGACCATGCAGAATCCATTCAAGCTTGCCCAAAGAAAAGAGATTTTGGCAGTAATTAAATTCCTGCCTATTTCCAAACTCAAAGCAAAGGTGTTCTGTGTATACAAGGCACTTTTCATAATAGGTCTTATACTAAGAAGAAGGTTTGGGGGGTTTTATTTTCTTTTATTTTTTTCATTGTCAATTACACCATGCTCTGTTACAGGAATGGGCACAAAGATCCACATTTCCAGAGGGAAATGACTCACCTTCCAGACTCATACACCGAGTCACAGCTTGCTTTCTGGAAGCATTCACAAAAGGCTTTCCTGGTTTTTGATGGACCACGTATTCCCATGCTTATCCCATTTGCACACGATCTGGTGATGGAAGTTGCTGTCAAGTCAGGATTCAGCTCAGTGTTGTTAACAAAGACTGGGTTCGAAGAACTCCAGTAATTTTAGTTCTGTTTCTCTTTGGCCATATATTGTTGAGCAAGTTACTCCATCCCCTGAGTTGCAGTTTCCTGAGGGGTGAAATGGAATCCAAGGATTACTTTATAAAATAATTGAGAGGATTAAATAAGATAATATTTATTCCATGCCTGGTACACAGATACTCATCATGTTTTATTTCCTCCCTATTTTGAAGTTATTTAGAGTGTTCCAGAGTAGGACATCAATAAATATTTTAAAAATGAATTATATGAATGAATAAATTAATAAAGTGCCATGAGAGGAGATAAATCCTAAGAATATGAAGCTGGGTATTATCCTTCTTAAATAGAAGTTGGAGCATTTATGTGGCATAAAGGTCACCTTAGAGACCTAGAAAGAGTGCTCTCAACTCAAGTTTGGGAGGAATTGCATTGGTCAAAGGCCCAATGGAAGAAATATCAAGACTACCTGGTACTGGACTGACTCCTCTCACATTCAGCCCCTCCTTTACCAACTTCCACCTAGTGTGCTTTTTCTAAAAAGTATCCTGTTCAAAATCCTGATACTGTGGATCTTTGTGCCTGGGGTAGAGGGACTATGTCACACTCATTTTTCTCAATGAGGGAATGGACAGGGATGTTGCCAGGCTAGTTATCAGTCTATCTGTGACCTGTTTATAGGGTTCCCACATCCTGGCCCCAAACACTGCTTTTCAGTTTTCCCAATTTCAACTCTCTCTCAATTTACTTTAGATGTAGGAATGGTCTCAGGGGAATAAATTCATATGTGAAAAAGAAATTTTGTTCTCTTTTTTTGTATGTACAATCATGTACTTTATACTGGTCAAAGCTGTCTCTGAGCACTCTGTATGACCTCCTAAAAATGGAAAAAGGAATGACTGAGCCTTGGCATGGAGTTATGCAGCTTTTATATTTTTTATTTTTGAGAGGGAGAGAGAGAGAAAGGAGAGAGAGAGAGAGAGGGAGAGGGAGAGAGAGAGAATGAGAGAAAAAGAGAGAAAGAGAGAAAGAGAACCACCTTAATTTAGTTTTTCATCTGGACTTTGTTTCTTGGACACTTATTTGTGTTTGTGGTGCTGGGGTTTGAACCTGGGTCCTGGCACAAGTGATCCAAATGCTAAACCACTGCCCCAGCCCCACCATATAGCTTTTAAAAGAGAATAACTACGCATTCTTCAAAACACAGAACTACATTGGGCCTACAATTCTTGCACTGAAGGGAATCCCAGTATTATGTTCCCCTCTCTAAATATCTTGATGAAGGTCCTGAAACTGTCAAAGCTATTATCTTCAACAGTTGATACATTTTTAGTCCATAGGAATTAAAGGATCATTGGACAATAGGGTCATTATTTAGGACCCAATGACCTTTCTGCCAAGACTATCTGACTAAAGTTTTTGAAAGCCTTAAAACCTTTTGAGGATGGGTTTGTATGCACCCCAGTCTTTCATATGCCAGCACCCCAAGCGACCCAGTCTGTAATCATCAGCCTTTGAATGTGGTGGTTCTTCCTGTGGCCTCTCAGAGAGCGGAGGTTCATGGGCCTCTCTTTATTTTCAGGTCAAAGAAACCCAGTGGTTTAAGTGAAAAAGGGTAATTCAAAAGAAAGATAAAATAAGACCAAGTTCCAGGGAGCAAGAATGCAGATGACCATAAAGGTATCTCTGTCAGGACTCTCTCTTCAGCTCTACCCCTAAATTTATCTGGGTATTCCTAGAGTGTCTTGTTTTGATTCTCTCCAACCATCTGTTAAAACCATAACCTCGGATAGCAAGAAAGCGTACTGTTTACAGCTTCAGACCCTGGAGAGAGAAGGAATGACCATCTTAAAGTCATTTCACAAATCCCTTGGGATGAAGCAGTTACTTCCAGGTATAGGAATCAAGACTTGCTGATTGTTTGATTTCCAGGGGATAAAAGAGAGTGCCCAGTAATTTCCCCTTTCCCGCATTGGTAAGATAGTGGTGGCATCGGTCAAACATAGGGTACAGGATTGAAGGGCAGGTGGAATTCTGGGGATTTGAAGATGGCAGGCCAGGGAAAATATGTTCCAGTTTGATATCTTGAGTTTGAAGACTATGTTAGAAATGTTCTTAGGATATTGGACATATAAATATGGAGTCAGGTGGGAAAAGCTTTGAGATGGAGATAAAGACTTGGGAATTCTAAGCATAAGTTAGTAAGAAGTAAGAGAAAGGATGGACTCAACAAGAAAAGCATATAGATCCAAAGGAGAAGATAAGGTAACACAATTCTGGGCAATGACAACACCCAAGGGACAGACAACTGATGATGACCCAGGAAATAAAAGCAGGAAGGAGTAAAAAGGAGAGCAAGAAAGGAAGTTGTCAGAACTCAGAAGAGGTTAAGTGAATTATGAATTAAAAGTGTCCATCAAAGTTGGCTATTGACTTGCCTGAATAAACACATATTGAGCATCTACTGTGTTCTAGGCATTGTTGTAGATGCTGGGAGAAGGCAGGGGAACTGGGATTAACATGGTGACTCTCAAAAAATTAAAAGTGCATCACAGTTCTCCAGGAATCTCAGTATAGGGCACAATCTCTTTTTAGCAATCTGGGCTATAGTGTGAGGTTCTGCATTTCTAGCAGACTCCCAGATAATGTGACTGCTGTTGATTAGCCCATCCCACTTCGAGCACAAGAAGTAAGACACTATGATGCTGTAGCTCATTATATGGAGACAACTTTGATTCTCAGTAAAATAGTAAAATCTATGAGTGTCTTTGAAGCATTTCACAGGAATGTGAGATTGAAGCCAGTAGATGTAGGGTAGAGAGTAACTGGGAGGTCAGAGGGAGGAGGTGAACCCCTGTGAAGAAGGAGAATTTTGGTTGGTAGGAACACAACTGAAATAGAAACCATCACAGCAAGAAGATTTTCTAGATAGCATCTTCTGGCCCTCACCCATGCCTTTGTCTTTCCTTTTTGTTTTTCAAACACAGCATATGCCCTTTTTGAAGCCTTTCCAGTCTGATCAGGCATACAGTTTAGAATTTGGTCTATCCCAAATATATAAAACAAACAAACAAAAAAGAGGTTGGACTTGGAATATTAGCAAGAAAGACACACTTGGAGATATGGAATGTTTATTTCTTGGACCACAACTGTATGTTAATATTTTAGTTAATTTGGTCTAAAATTATTTGCACCGTAAGTTTTGACTAATTCCATTAATCTGGTTGTCTAGGGACAGGACTAATGAATGCCTGGCTTTTCAGGTTGTGGGTAGGATGCACTTGCTAACTTTATTTTGTTTTGTTTTGGGAGAGTGTTGGCAAGGTGTTTAGAGGTAGGAGGAAGAAAGGGAGACCAAGGTTGAACAATTTAATCTTTCTTCAGAAAGATCTGATGTTGTTTCTCTAGACCCTAGCTGCTTAGGGGTTGGAGAGTGGTATAAATTTGGAACAAAGGTCTTCCAGGACTGATGTGGACTAATATGTGTGACTTTCCAGAATCCATGCTTATGACCATGACATTGTATATTAAGTCATCTCTTCATTATTGTGATCAAAATGCCTGAAATGAACAACTTAAAGGAGGAAAGACTTATTTTGGCTCATCATTTCAGGAGTTTCAGTCCACGGTTGTTGGCTCCAATGTCTGCAGCTTGAGATGAGGGAGAGCATCATGGTGGAAAGGCATGGTGGAGAAAAACTGCTCAGCTCAGAGGCAGCTGGGAAGCAGAGGGTGTGAGCAGAGGAAGGGGCCAGCTGGGGACAAGAAATATTCTTGCAGGGCATGTTCCAGTGACCTACTTTCACCAACCAGGCTCTATCACCTATAGTTTCCACAATCTCCCAGTAGTGTATTCAGTTATCATTGAATCAATTTACTGCTGAGGTTAGAGCCCTCATGATCCAGTAGTTTCCCAAAGCCCCACCTCTGCACATTGCTGCATTGGGAACCAAATCTTCAACCCACCAGACTCGGGGGACATTCACGATATAGGATGACACACTGTATAGTCATCCTTTCTTATATGAATAGACTATGAGCCTTACCAAACTGTGAACAACCTGAGATCACCAGAGGAACAAATAAAACACATGTTATTGAAAAGAAGAATGCAACACATTCCAGTTCTGTTCAGTTCACCACCAGGTTTCCACTTTGTATTCTACATCCAAGTAGAAAGGTTTTGATACATAGTCTGCTATTAACTTTATGGCTGGTTGACATGAATCCCGTAGTATTAGGAGGGAATTAGAAATCACTGACACTATCTTGGACAGGGGCTACAGACAACTTCCACTCATCCCTACCACTCAGCTCTTTTCCCCGGGAAGGTAGGCTTAGCATCTTCAGATTAGGAGTCCCAGCTCTGGCAGGCTGCTTGGATGAGAGGTTTCTCTCTATAGAAATTTTACATTCATGTCAACTCCGCCTGAACTCAGTGAGTGGCAATGCAGAATGAAATGAGCTTTCCCTGGGTAGAAGAATGATTCTTCTTTTGAGCTTTCCTAGGGAATTCACCAATTAGAACAGACCAGGAGTCCTGATTTTAAACACATACCACAAGAAACACAGTGAGTGTTGGTTTCAGTGGCTGGATCTGTAGATCAATGGATGGAGTGCTCTAGAAAAGTGAATCATTATTTTTATTTTCAATTACTAGAAGTATATTATTTAACTAAAAAAAGGTACCCATTAAAACTCAGTGAGTGTTGGTTTCAATGGCTGGATCTGTAGATCAATGGATGGAATGCTCTAGAAAAGTGATTCATTATTTTTATTTCTAATTACTAGAAGTATATTATTTAACTAAAAAAAGTACCCATTAAAACTCATACCAGTGTATATTTTAGTCCTTTCCTAAAGACCCCCAAATCTCCATTTGGCGATAAACTAGAAAACTATAAAAGTTTATATAGTTTTTCCCCCTGTGCATCCTTGGCAATCTTCTTGAGAAGCAAATCATCATAAAGTTGCTCAAATTTTCCTATAGGGATAGTGCCATAATTGGGAGTCAAGATACTGACTAAGGATTGGAGTAAAATAAATCATAAATATGGCCACTGATCTACCATAAATGCAAAGCCATAACAGCTATAAACCTCAGTGATCATTTAACATTTTAAAATTATGTTCTAAGTCACAGAGGCCTGTAATTTTATTACTGTAAGGGACCATAGGGATTATCTTGTCCAGCCCACAATGTGGAGATAAGGAAATTTAAATCAAAGAAGATTAAGTGATTTGCTTAATTTAGTTAGAAGCAGAGCCAGGAAAGGACAGTTTCCATTCTTCCCCTCTGCTAAGTTCTTCCTCAGCAAATGCCCTGCAAATTACATAGGTGAATACTGAAAAGAAAGGGGTAAAGATATGCATAGAGGAGACAGAAGTTAGCACGTAATCCTGGCAAGCAAAGATTACTATGTTTACTATAACATGATATTAATTTGACATCATTTAATGGTTTGCTTTTCCTTCTTAGAATTTAAAAGAATGTTTTTTAAAAGAGAGAGGGAGAAAGGGGGGAAGAGAGAACCAATTTTATTTATATTTTCATCTGACCTTTGCTTCACCCACACATATTTGTGTATGTTGTGCTAGGGTTTGAACCCAGGTACTCATGCATGCCAGGCAAGCACCATAACAACTGATCCACTGCTCCAGTCCCTTAAAAGAATATTTTAAAGGAGCAAATTGATTCCCTTTTCTGCTTCTTAATAAACTTCCCTAAATAAAATCATTGGCATTGGTAAAGGGGTTGGTAAAATTTGTCTGTAATGACCGTACAGATTGAGTCTCCCTTGTCTAAAATGCTTGGGACTAGAAGTGTTTTGGATATTTTTTTTTCAAATTAGGGAATATTTACACATATCCAACGAGGAATGTTGGGGATGGGGCCCAAGTGTAGGTATGAAATTCATTTATATTTTGAAGACAGCTTATACACATAGGTATAAGGTAATTTTGTACGATATATTTTTTAAGAGGGAGGGAGAGATAATTTTTTTATCTGTTTTTATTGTTCTTCCTCCATTTATTTGTGCATGTGGTGCTAAGGAACAAACCCAGGACCTCACATATACCAGGCAAACACTCTACCAATGAGCCTTCTCTCCATACAATATTTTTAATAATTTTGTGCATGAAACAAAGTTTCATAGTGTGGAATTTTTCACTTGTGTTGTTATGTCCATGTTCAAAAGGCCTGAATTTTGGAGCATCTGGGACTTCTGATTTTTAGATTAGAGAAACAAAATCTTTAGCAAACATTCTAGACTGTACATATATGTACGTGTATACATACATACACATATATACATACATATATCTATAAATATACATTCTCATCTGTTATAGAAGAGTCAAGAGACTGAGGTATGGGTGATGGGGGTGATTCTTGATTATATCATGGGGCATATCATATTGTTACTACATATGCATTTTATGATTGTACAAAAGCTCAACTCCTCGGGATGGAGCAGTGGCTCTGTGGTTGGAGCACTTGCCTGGTATGCACAAGGACCTGGGTTCAAACCCCAGCACCACATACACAACTAATGTGTCAGAGAAACAAAGATCAGATAGAAAAATAAATAAAGTTGATTCTTTCCTCTTTCCCTCTTTAAAAAAAACTCAACTTCTCAATAAAATTAAAATATATACTTATATTTTAGAATTTTCAAGCCTTACAGTCTCTGCTCATCTCTGTCACTGGAGTGCAAAGCAAAAGTATGGGTGGGGCTATGTTCTAGTACATGTCTATTTATGGAGACTGCCACTTGAATTTCATATAATTTTCATGTGTCACAAAATTTCATTCCTCATCTGTTTTTTCCCAACAATTTAAAAATGTAAAAACCTTTTCCATTGTACAACTGTACAAAAACAAGTGGAGGGTCAAATTTGGCTCACGGATTTGTTATCCCATCTTCATAGGAAGAAAGGTGGGGAGAGGCTCAAGTTAGATCTAGTTTCAAAATTTGTACCTTGAGGTTGTGATTTAATTCTTATGTGTTGGACTTTGTCCATCTGTAAATGTGGTGATATTATCTATTTTATTGGGTGGTTGTGAGGACTGAGTTAACCCAGTGTAGACCCAGGGAATAGCATATGTTTAATAAATGTTAGTTCCCTTCTCTGATTCCTCCTCTTCCCATACCCATATATGTCCGTCAAGTACACTTTTTACTTTAAGTTTCCTTCCGTCCTATTTTTGTTCTTCCTTTTTCAAGTTACTCCCTGTGGGTGCTGAAGCTTGTGAAGACGTATCTAAGACTTGTATTGTGATGGTTGGCAAATCAGCCTTATCTGTAATGTGGACCACTGTTTTCTCTTTGTTATTTTCATTCCTTGAAGGAAAAATAATAGCAACAAATCACAAACAAAAGAGCAACACCTTCAGCAGTCCAGATGTTGTAAACAACAGATAAGTAGTCTCGGGTGTTTAATTAAGGCAAGAATGAGAACACTTGACTCCTCTACTTTGAAGTAGATGGACTTCAGTTTGCTGACTGAATCAGTGTGCAGAACTTTCCACAGCTGTCATGGGAAGTCATCACAGTTTTGAGGTGTGATGTCCAGCACTTGCTGCCCTTTGTCAGGACTAACTCAGGGACCAACCCAGCTACTTCTATGCAGCCAGAGCCTCCTCATCATGACAAATCCTCTATACATCGCTAGATCTTGGGAAACTGATCAGTACACAGCCTACCATGAGGCTAGCATGCCCCAAGCCTTCCTCTGAACCACTTGGAACTCTGGAAGGGACATGAAGCACCAAAACAGCAACTGGATAGATTTATGTGGAAAAGGGAGGATGTCATATTCCTTGACATAAAGGCCAATAATTAGTTAGGACAAGGAAGACTGAGTGGGAAAGTATCATTGAAATTTATCTCTGTAATCAGATTTCAAAATATGTGTAGAAAAGTTGAACACTTTCTTTCTGTTCTCCTAAGTAATTGCTACAGAAACTGGGGACAGAATGGGGGTTCTTTCATTTAAGCACTGTCCACTGACTACTTAGTACCTGGCACTATGGCAGGAGCTGGGAATTTATGAGGCAATGGAACAATTTTTGTTCTCAAGGAGCTTGCTTTAATAAGAAAGGGTTGGGCGATATGTAAGAAAATGAAAATGGCCATGTTCCATTGTACTAATGACAGGGTGACACTAGGCTCCATGTTCTCCTAAGAGGGTCTCTAGTCTGTGGTGGGGAGGGAAATGGTACAGAAGCTAAGCATAAGGAAGAGAGAGAAAGAGAGAGAGAGAGAAGCCACAGCTGACATTTTGGAGGTACTTGTTATTTGCTAGAGATCGATTGTATGTACATATAATTGCTTTAGTTCTGAGTGTATTACTATCATGACCCCTTTTTATACAACAAAACAGAAGGGTTAAGTGACTGCTCAGTGTGTCACACGGCTAATAAGTGGCAAAACTGAAACACCGATCACTCATTCCAGCTCCAGAGCCTCTGCTCTTAACTACACAGGGAAAACAGCAAGAGAGTGTGGTTTGCTCAGAAGGAACTGCAAGTTATCCAGCGTGGTTGAATAAGGCCATATCTCTGCAGTACATAAACGCATCAAAAAATGAGCACACTTCAAATAGAGTATCGTGCAGAGAGGGACTTGTCAGCCTTATCCTCATTATAGTACACACAGAAAGTGATCATTGGAGTAAGTTAGGTAGGATTTGGCAAAAAAAAAAAAAAATCACATTTTCTTTATATTATATAATTAAGTCAAGAAAAATAAAATAAAAAGTATTAAAGATATTAGTGTGCAATTTATATGAGAGTTTTACATAATATCTTTTCAACAGTTTTGGTGAAGAACTTGAGCCTGCTTTCATGGACACAACTTTTACATAACAGCTTTTATGCTGCAAATGGCTACAAAGAGTTTCCAATTAAGAGATTTTAAGCTCATTTCTTCAAAGTCTTTCTAGTCATCATCAATGAGAAACTTCCAAGCTTTTTATTTTACCACTATTCAAAATTTACAAAAGTTGAAATTATACTGAAGTGCCTTCAAGTTCTTCTTTTTCTTTCATTGACAAAGGTGGAAATGAGAAGGGATTTCCAAAGCAATCAAACCGTTTTCAATAAAGCATTTCAAGATAATGCGAGAGCTCACATTAGCAGAATCCATGTGTGGTATTAGGGCAGACACCTTGCAGCTGGTGGAGTTACTCCTAAGAAGGACACGTCTGCCACAACCGACACTCAATTATGTGAAGGCAGAGTTTTTGGCCTGACTTATGTGAAGGCAGAGTTTTTGGCCTGACGTCCTCTACCGCCCTGTCCACAGCCGTCACAGCTCAGGCTGCTCTCTGCATCTCTGAAGCACCTGCGACATGAACTTCCCTAGTAGCACTAGGGGCACTTTATCCACAACACATAGTAACTTGCTCTGCAACTGCTGCTAAGGTAGACACCAAGTTCAGCCAAGCAGCAGATATCAGTCTGGGATCCCCATTCCTGCTTGTGGGAAAAGGGACACAGGCTCAGACCCAATCTTCCATTCTCTGAGGAGCCCTGGACAAAGCTGCTCACAGCCTCAGGCCACCAGGCTGGCTGCTGCAGGGCCAAACGAATCAATTTCTGGTGGCACATCTGTAATCTATTCATGGTTCACCAATTGGGAAGTTCTGAATTAAATAGCACTTTAGCATAAAGGCCCTGGAGCTAGGCTGCCTAGGTTTGGATCTCAGTTTCTCCTCTTCCTAGGATTTTGTCCTTTGGGTATGTTAATTAAAATTTCTATTTCCTAACTTTTTCATCTGTAAGCTCATAGGCTTTTATGTGTAAGTGGCTTTACACATGAGGTGCTTTAAGCCTGTCCTTGGTACTTAGTAAATGTGAGCCATCATTATTATTGCCAAATCTATAAGCCAAGCATCACTTATTTGGTGACTGCCTGTAGATATGGCTTTAATTGTTGAAGTTTATTATCTCCAAGGCTGTTTCTCTTTTATTCTCAAATAATCACTTAATATTCACTTATTTTTTCTAAATCATTTAATAAGCATTTATTATAGCACCTATTATACGCAAGCCCTGAAGTATGTTCCCGAATTCATGAAGTTTATAGACTAGCAGGAAAGAAAGATGTTAAACAAATATGCATAAACATAAAGACTAATTCTAGTAAGTGCTATGAAGAAAAATAAAGAAAACTGACAAATAGTTTAGCAGTAGCATTAATTTGCTTAGTTCTACTTGAAAGGTGGCAGGGAGTTGCACTTTGAGCAAGGGGCATTTTAGCTGAGACATGCAGATTGAGTAGGGATCCTCAAGAGCATGGGCAGGAGCTGAGAATTAGTTCTCAGCTAAGAAAATCACGTGTGCAAAGCTCTTAGGCAGAACAAAACTTGGCGTATGTAAGAAATAGAGATTCCAGTTGGCTGCACATCATGAGCATGTGAGTAGATAGGAAGGGTTTCAAGAAGGGCTGGAGAAAGAAGCAGTGGTCAGAATTTTCAAGGTCCTGATAGGCTACCTCAGAAAATTTCATTTTCACCGTAAGATTTTGAAGGGTTTTGAGAGTAGAGTAGAAATATGGTCCAAATTCTGGTGCACGTCAAATGGATTAGAAGGAAATGGAAGCCGAGAGCCCATTAAGTGTTATTTGCAATAACCTTGGCCGAGAGATGATGGTGGTTTAAACCAAATGGTGGGAGTAGAGACGGAGAGACTCAGATGGATGATAATATATTTTGAAAGAGATATATTTTGACAAGACCTGGCTAAAAATTGGATGTGGAGTAAAGGTCAGGAAGAAGGGAGAGAGAATTATGATTCTAAGTTGTCAGTCTTGAGCAAGTAGGTAGATGGTGGTGCCATTTTACTGGGATTTGAGAAAAAAGACAATTTAATTTTGAAAATGCACTGAGGTATTTGTGGGATAGTTATATGAAGATATCTGGATATGCAATCAACTATATCTGTACAATAGTGAACTAATTATTTTTTTAAAGAAAAAGGGGATGCATTAACATAGTCAGATGCTTTGAGCCATTGGAATAGTGGGCAAAAATGTAGAGTGAAAGCCCAGATGGCTCTGTTCAAAACCTCAGCTCCAGCTTGTAGGCTGAACATAGATGAAAGAGGCACCAGCTGAGGAGTGACAGAAAAAGAGAGGGTAAGATCCCTTCTTTATAGGTCAGCCTGTGATGACATGGGAATAAGCAAAGGAGAGCAGTACTTCAGAAGCACAGACTGGCCCGCATTGAATGCTGCCGAGACATCAAGGGAGACAGACATTTAAATGTGTGATGCATTTGGAAACAAGTCATTACTGACCTTGGCCACAACCATTCTATGAAATGGTTTGATGAGAGCCAGACTGGGAAGAATGGGACGCGAGAAAGGTAACAAGTGTTCATTTCACTTCTCTTGTCAATGCACTGTTGTGTATTTCTCCTTCCTTTTATGGACAAGAACCGTAGAAATAATAGCTTACGTCTGTTATCCTCTCTTTCCTAACTATCCATTCCCTTTTCTGTCCCTAGCCAAAGCATACAAAAAATGTGGTTCCTGCTTTCAGAAGACATCATAGGCAAGAGATCTGAGGAGCTCTCATTTCATTTGCCTCTCAGAAGAAAAGAATCCCTTCTGTTTCCATTCGGCATCTTCAAAGGCAGCGATGTTGAGGAGCAAAGGTAACAGTCACAAGTTTATACTCTTGTGGCACTCACAGTGGGAGCAATAAATAATTATAATTAAGTCTGGCAGTTGCTATAGGTGGAACACTGATTCCTGCATTACATAATGTATATCAGTGGTTCTCTGCATTTTCCCTACTTTAACCCCATGGCAGACGATTTTCACATATATGACTAATTTCACAAACCCCTCCTGTCCTTCCTATTCAAAAAAGCATAGTGTGTTGGAACATGGACAAAGGAGAGTGTGTAATTTATAGAGACATTTTTGAATCTGTTTCTATTAATTAAAAAATATTCACAAATTTCAGAATTTTATTTTTAGCCACAGATTTCTCACGAGACACCATAATCCTAAGGGACAAGGATGAGTTGAATCATGGTTGAGAAGCTCTGAGGCACAGGCTTAGATCATTGGGCACTGAAGGTAAGGAAGAGGTGGTGTGGAAATTAATTTGGGAGGCAGAGACAAGCAATCTTCTCAGGAGGAAGCTTACATGCTAAGGAGTTTCAGATTTATTCAATAGTGAAGGAAAAACCATGGAAGAAGGACTTCCAGAATCTAGATTCAAGGACAGGCCAGGAGCACAGAGCCGGAGTTAAAAGGATGCTGTCGGATTTACCTGGGAGGTAATGAGGGCCCAAACAAGGAAGAAGCAATGGAGAAGAGAACACGTTTGAAGGTGAGACAGATTTCACATCTGAAAACTCCCGATGGTTTTCAAATGCCCAACTTCTGTTGCTTCACCTGGTAAAGTGCCTGTTCCCTTTGTTTCTTCAGATCCTTCTTTCTCTTGCCCTCTGGTTCATAGATGGACAGGTTAGTTGTAGAGAGAAATTCAGTTTGGGTCCTTTCTTTTCTCTCTTCATCCTCACTTTAAAAATTCATCAACTCTGTGCCTTGGCCCCCTGGCTACTCAATACATCCTTTGCAATCCAGGTAAAGGATACCACCTCTCCACAGCATGTCCATTCTGGGCACCTGCAGAATTAACACCACGTGGACACTCTCGAGGTTTATCACATGCACCTTCCCAAGCAAGAGCAGTGGGTTGCTCACTTGACAAATGGATACGAAAACTTTGGTACATATACACAATGGAATACTACTCGGCCATGTGAGAAGACGATATTATGGCTTTTGAAACCAAATGGTTGGAGATGGAAAGAATTATGCTCAGTGAAGTATCCCAATCTCAGAGACTCAAGGGCCGAATGGTTTCTCTCATCTGTGGAAGCTAAAATACATCAGTATGTTAGATGTATGTTAGATGGCTAGGCTAATAATAACCTCAAATTGTATGATTCTTAATGCAACAGGGGGATGATTGCCTAGGATACCTGGAGGCGTAGGGTCGGGGACAGAGTTGGCGGGGGGAGGGGGCTTAGGAAGAGTATCTAGGAGACTGGAGGGTGGGAATATGGGGGAATTATCTCAGAAGGAGATCTCTGACCTCCACAAGATATCCACTTAACTCAGGGAGTCTTCTGGGGGAAATAGCAACATGGGGAAGGCAAGCGGGGCATCCAAGACATGGCATTAGCCTTGGATAACTAAGTATATATACATTTGTCCTTGATTGTTTGACAATGTTTCCCCCTCAATTGTAACTCCATATTCACCTAAGAAACAAAGAAGAGCGGTGGGTTGGCCCACTGGGTCTGTTTGGAGTGGCTGAGAGGTGCCGAGCTGGAATGTGGGGAGCAGAGACTCAAGGTGGCTCTAGGCAGCGAGTCATGGGCCTGTCCCTAGAAAGCATCCTTCCCTCCAGAATTTCTGGATCTCTCACGAGATGGGCAGCCTTAAAGATCTCTGAAATGCTTTAAGGGTCTTTCTCGCATTCTATTGAGGATCCTTCTATCCATGCCAAAGTCCTTAGCAAAGTGTCCTTGGTCACATTCTTAGTTTCTCCTTCAAATGCTCTTTCATTCTGCACAAGGCCAGATCAACAATTTACCAACTTTTTCTTCATGCCTTGCCTTTGCTTATGGATTCTGCATTTGTCACTTTTTCCCCCTCACAGCTTAACATCGTGGTTAAAAGTAGCCATGCAGCAGCCGGAATGCTTTGCTGCTTAAACATTTCTTGCACCAGATAGTTGGATTCATTACTCCTGAGTTCTGCATTCCACAAAGCCATTGGGTATGTTCACAATTCAGCCAAGTTCTTTGCCAGTGTATAAGCTAAAGAGAAAGACAAAGGAAGGAAGGGGAAAGGATTTTTTTTGTAATATTCATTTTGGAAAGCAAAGAAACATTTTTCTCAACCAATTTGGAGTTGAGGACTAGAGTTGAATTAAAATCTGGGGAAGGTGAGTTGCATATGTTCTCTTGCTTTCTTTTTGGGAAGTCCATTTTACGAACCAGATGTTTGTGTCCCCATCCCCATATTCACATATTGAAGACTTAAACCCTGTGTGATAATATTTGCAGGTGGGCCCTTTGAGAAGGGCCCTTTAGAGGGAATTACGATTAAATGAGGTCTCGAAGGTGGGGCCCCTCTCTTGGGGTTAGTGTCCTCTCCTCACTGCAAGAATAGTGAAAAGGTAACCACCAGCCAGGAAGTGAGCCCTCAGTAGGAGCTAAATTGGTCAGCACCTTGAGATCTTGGACTTCTCAGCCTCTGGAACTTTGAGAAATAAATGTCTGTATGTAAGCCTTTTTGTTATAGCAGCTCAAGCTAACTAAGACAGTCCAGATCCTCTCAGGTTCCATTTTGCCAGGAAATAAGCTTTGGTTTTCTGCAGGGCATGGGGTGGGTGTCAAGAGGGTCTCCTGGTTGTGCTTGGAAGGGGAATACTCAGACCTCTGGGTCTTGCCAGGTGCTGTTTGCAGTAGTGTCTCAGCCCCACAGTTCCTCTCACGGAAATTACAGGGCAGTTGGTTTGATGCCGAGTTGATACCCGAAGCACGACATCACATTTAACTTCTTTGATTTGCTATGTCTTTTCTTGTTCCTTTTACTCTTGTGGGTATTAGAAATATGGAGGTCCCACAAGAAATCAAAGTGGGTCCTCAAGGCAAACTTTATTTCAGCCAGAAGGGTATGCTACTAAATCTGGCTAGAAAGCACATTTTAATGGGGTTTTATGAGGAACAGGAGTTAAATATGTGTGATCAGTCTACCTTTTAAAGAACAAATTGGTTCAATTTTCTCCCCTAGCATTCTCTTTCTTAAATGTTAGTATCCTGGTTAAAACAGTATTTAAAAATGAAACCTTTACTCCTTTATTATTATTAGAAGCAGTATGTATAAAAACAGGGAATAATCAGAATCATTGCTTTCTTTAAGGCCTGATAGAACAAGCAGTTACACCATACAGGCCTGATAGTTTTGGGGGAGAAAATGAAGACTTTGTTTCAGAGATTTTATCTTTTATTATTTCTGTTTTAGTAAGTATTTTTTCCTGATAATTGGTTTTAGATCATTTCATTAGACATCTCTGTGAATTATCTTTTGATTTGTTCAGTTATATGTACTTTTTCCCTATGTCATAAACTGTTATTTTATCTTTGTTATTTGTTCCTTTTTACCTTCTTTGGGCTTACTCTGTTCTTAATCTGTGAATTGAACATATAGATAATTTATTTTTTTCTTTTTCTTTTTTCACATACATATATGTAAAGGTAGAATTTTATCTCAATATTGCTTCAGGACATGGTTAGGTTTGCTTTATAGCACTGGGATTGCAGATATTTCTAAGTATTTTTAAATTTTCACCATGATTTCCTCTCTAATTCCTGACTTAATTTATTTTAAAATTTAATTTAATTTATATTTTTAGATTAAAAAAAATTTTTTTTTGCTTTTTTGGTACTGGGGATTGAACCCAAGAGAATTCTACCACTGAGCTACATCCCCAAGTTTGTCTTTTGAGACAGGGCCTCCTTAAGTAGATGAAGTTGGTATGGAATTTGTGATCTTCCTGTTTGTACCTCCCAAGGTGCTAGGGTTACAGGCATGTACCTTAGTATCTGGCTTAATTCATAGCTTATTTTAAAATTAGTTTTCAGTTTACAAACTATCTTTACCTCTCTTTTCATTGTTGACATCTAATTTAATTGCTTTTGTTAAAAAAATATTACACATGTACCCTAAATCCTTAAAATTCATATGATTTCATTGGTGAATTTCAAAATGGTCAATTTTCATGCATTTTCAAAAGACATGAATGTTCTCTTTTTCAGAGTCAGGGTATTTAATCTAATTTGTTTTCAAATTAATTATAATCTTACACAATTTTTGACTTGTTCTACCATCATCTGAAATAAATACCTTGAAATCTTCCACTTTAATTATGGAATTATTTATTCTTTTCATAATTCTTTATACACTTTGAGGTTCTGTTTGTAGGAGCATTCAGGTTTATGATTACTGATTCATCTTTGAAAATTGTTTCAACATTTTTTCATCTGCGTCTATATCTATCTTAGAGTTTCTCATTTTATTATTATCTAGTGTCAGTACAAACATTCCTAGACCTTTTATGGTATCTATTTCTTAGCATATCTTTTATAATCTTATTCATTTTGAATTTTTATTTATTTTTTAGTGTGTTTCATGTAAAAAAAACAAAAACATATCTGGATCTTGATTTTGTTTTTCCAGTCCAACTGAATAGTGTGTGTTTGATGGATGAGTTTAATCTATTCATATTCATCATGATTATTGATGTATTCAGATTTATTCCTGCCATCTCATTTTGTTTTATAATTTATGTTTTCCCTTTGCTTTGTTTTTTCCTACTTTTTGTGATTAATGAAATTTGTTCAATTTTCTCATCCTGCCAATTGAGTTATGGCATGTCTTCCTACTTTTAGGAGTCATCTTTTAGTTTTTACTATAAACATTTAGCTTATATTCTAATAATATGTAAAGTAATTTAGTCTTTATTTTTCCTTCTGAGGGAAATCAAAATATTTCAGCAGTGTACCTGCATTTCAAATTCTTTTCTCTGGTCTTTCCTTTTATTGTTGCTCTGAATTTTAGTTCTGCCTTTTTGATGATACAAGAAAAATTGGTCACATTCATCTGCTGTATTATTTTTGGTGAAGAATGAAATTTATCACTGTGTTATTCCGTTGTTGCCGCTTGTGTCAGTCTCTCCTTTGGTTTATTTTCTTCTGGCTAACTTTTACCCCTTTGTACTTCTTTTGGTGCAGGTCCATGGGTAGTAATCTTTCATAGTTTTTGAACAACTGAAAATGGCTTTATTTTGTTCTCACTCCTGAATAATAGGTTCGTGAAGTATAGACTTCTTGGTCAATAGTTTTCGTTTTTCCTTCTTCTCAGCACTTCAAAGATATTACTTTCTAGACTTTTGTTCTCAGTTGTTGCTTGTAAGAAATCTGCTGTACCCATAAGTACCATTTTTTTTAAATGAGTGATCAATTTCTACTCTCTGTTAGCTTTTAATATTTCATTTTACTCTTTGAAGTCCTGTAGTTTCACTAGGATAGATTTAGTTGTAGATATTCTTGGCATACAGCGCTCACTTTCCAGGAAAACTCATGTCTTTCTTTAATTCTGGTAAGTTCAAAGCTATTTTGTTTTTTCATTAAATCCTGCCTCACTGCCATTTTCCTTAGCATATCTTCTGGAATTCCTCTCAGGTGTGGGATGATCCCTCCTGGCTGCACTGAGGCTACTCCTCCACGTTTGCCCCTCCTCTCCATCCTCTCCTGTCCTGCTTCCTTACTTCCCACACGTTTTGCCTAGAAACACCCCATTTGAACAGCATTTGCATGTAAGAAGCTCACTTCCGAGACCCACGGCTAAGTAACTCAGTGTCACTTGCTGCAGACCTGAAAAGCAGCTGTTCACATCAGGTGTGCAGAATGGGGTCAGTAGCATCCCAGCCACTGTGGCCACTTTTGCTGGACCCTCCATATGCTACCTGCCTCAGGTCTCAGTGGATGACTCTCCCCTGCTTCCACACATGCTGAATTGCTGAATCATGATGGTTGTGACTTGGCTCAGCTTCCACAGCTGGTACCCTTCCCGGGCTGCCTTGGACTCCTCTGGTTGAATGTTCCAGCCCCCCGTCTGGTTGAGCTTCATCTGCTGTCTGCCTTGGGGGAGCGTGGGAGTCTGGTCTTCCTCCACCTTCTTTTCAACCTCTTGCCTGGCACAGCTGCTGTGCCCTCCTTCCTCTAAGGCCTTCTTTTTGGTTCTTAATAGCCTTTTCTTCTCCTAACAACCTTCCTTTCGCATTTCAAAAACTTTGGCTTTCAAAAGTATTGTTTCTGATCTGGGATCAAGAGCTTATTTTGGAAGTGAGAACTGAACGTCGCCAATTTCTTTTCTCTCTGTGTTTCCACTGTCCTCATTCTCCTTCAGGTTCTGTGGGAGCTGTACAAGGAAGGGAAGAAAAGAAAAGTACAGATGATTGTGTTGCGAGATGCTTTCTCACCATTGCATGGAGACTATGTTGGCACAAAACCTGGTGTACGGTGTGCATGCTGTCCATGTTACCACTGCACTTTTTATAATTATTAAGGTATTTTTCCTCAGCAGCATTTGCGGGTACAAGTCTCATTCTCTTTGTAGATAACCAGGATCCAGGAGTTCCTGGATCTCTTGGAAGTTTCTCTCAAACACCCTATACTAAAATAACATCTGGGAACCCACTACTTCTGGAATAAAAATCCCTGCACTGCAGCAGATTTATCCTTCTCTGTTATTATTGAATCACATTTAAATAAGCACAAACATTCCTCCCATTTATTTGTCTATTGTCTTTGTTTTGCTTATGCTTTTCTTTCTCCACAAAATCTGGAATTATACTATTTGAATTTCTGTGCTCAAAACCAAAAAACGAAAAGGCATAACTCAAAGGAAAAAATGACTTAGCTGCATCAATTTGAAGACCAATATCCTGGCCTTGTATCATGGGCCTGTGAAGACCTACAGAACAAAAACAAAGTAGGCAAAGAAGTACATTTATTAAGTTGCTTTAGGTGCAATTGGCGAGTTTGTGTTGATTTGACTGGCAGTAGACCATATACTGGTGAGTGCAAGGAAAATGTCAATCACTTGTTTGGTTTCCTGTAGGAACTCTTAGTAACACGGGGATCAGCTACTTGAGATAATCACCAAGCAATATTCAACTAAGTGACAGTTCTTGGCCACAGCTCTACCACAACTACCCTATCACCCATAGCCCTGTGCCCCATATAGCTAATATGTAGTAGCATTTATTTTGTGCCAGGTCCTATTCTAAGCCTTTTGTACGTGTTTACAAAATCACATAATTCAATGTACCAGTAGACATTGTTAGGACTATTTTATAAACAAGACAACTGAAGCACAGAGGATGATAGTAGGATTTGCACCTCTGGTTCTTAGTTCTGCTCCCTTCTTACTCTTTTAGTAAAGATCATCATGTCTTCAAGCATGTTATTATAATTTGACACCTACCATAGTTTGGATCTTGAATGTTAACCACAGGCCAATGTGTTAAAGCGTTGTTCCCCAATGTGGCACTATTGAGGAGGTGCAATTATTGAGAGGTGGAGCTTTGTGAGACACTCAGGTCCCCCCACCCCTGCTTCATTCTCTTTTGCTTCCCAGCCACCGTAGGGTCAGTAGCTTTCTCTGCCACCTGCTTCCACCACGATGTGCTGCCTCACCCCAGGCCCAAAGGGAATAGGCCAATTGACTATGAACTAAAACTTCTGAAACTGTGGGCCAAATTAAAACTTTTCTTCTCTTTAAGTCTCTTTATCACAGGTATTTGTTGCAGTGACATGCAGCTGACTAATGCAAGTGTGCTTTGCATTTTTATAAAGTCTGCTGTGCTCATTTCAGAGTAAATGCTGAAAAAACAGAGATGCTCATGAAATTTTGGGAGAGATCTTAAATTCTTTTGGTTTCTCCATTGATCGCACTCATTTCTAAGACTTACCATCCACACAATCTTGATTTTCAGATCTTCCATGCCAATAATTCAGACATTGAGGGCTTGCTTTAGGCTCAGCAGTTGGCTGTCTGAGCCAGGGTTCCATATGGGAGTAGATGTTGGTGTGGAGATATGGCTGCTGCATTAGGGAACGGGGTGAGGAGCAGTTCTGTGAGCACGAGATGCCAGCAGCGTCAAGTCCAAGGAAGCACCGTGAAATGAAAAATTAGGTCCAAAGCAAGTTGCCAATAAGATTTGCAAGCTGTCAGAGGAGTGGGAAGTGGTGCCTAGCAGACCTGTTCATGGGCATGAAGATATGGAGGTTGCTGTGTCCTCAGCTTGGTCTGTTGCTCAGACTGGTGCCCTAAGTGCAGCAGGTGGGTCTCCCTACACTCTGCTTACCCCCAGCAGGGCCTCCGTGCTTGCACTCAGGCCCCACCTTCCATCCTGCACCATCTCATGGTTCCACAGTAAGATTTTGAAGGGCGAGGAGAGGAGTCCAAGTGTGAACATGGACAGGGGATGAATAAAGCCTATTTTGAGAAGTATATCCTCAAACCAACATGTAGTCTCTCATTCTTATGGCAGATACAATCACTTGATGGTCATGATGTTTCACAATCAGGAATTGAGTACTTTGGGGTAAAATATGTAATTTGCAATCTGGGTGTTATATAGAAACACAGGAATTACTTTCTCTTTTAGGAAATTAGAATTCACTTTGGTAATTATTTTCATATTATCTCTCCTTGAGAAAATGGACAATTTTAATAGAAATCTGAATTGCAATCTGAGCAACTGTGAAGGTCTATTGTAATTATTTTTGTGTGAAAACCTGAAGTTTCAGGTCATGTTTTTCATGTCAAAACTCATGTGCATTTAATCCTGTGGATTTCTTTCCTGGGACCGTTTGAAGAGGTTTTTCAGTCCAGTGCATTGTATCTAGAATATGGCACACACGCGACGCATATATTGCTTAATTTTAATCTTGTAAGACATTTTAGTGTGCATTTAGGGCTTTATGATTTTTCCTTTTGCTTTGATTTTTTGATTTTGAATAGATCTTGCTTATTAGATTCTATAATAGGATGAGTAGGAATGAGTCTACTTAGTCATCATTTGGAAGGCAGTGTTCTATATTTAGACTATTCTCTTAGTGCTCTCAATAATCAGCAAAGAAAATAATGCTACTTTGTAGCATGTAGAGATTAGGACAAAACTTTGGTATCTTTTTCCTCCATGCTTGTTAAATCACTAAAAATCTGACTTAAATACCCAACTGACAGTAAAGGTTCCATGAAATGGAAACTGTCAGCTTGACTCTTAGCAATGTTAATGTGCGAAGAACAAGGTCTGAAAAGTCAGATGGCAGTGTGAACTGACCCTGTAGACTGCCTGGTGTGACAATTCCACCCCATCAATGGTGAGACTTGGGGCAAGTTACCTATCTCTCAAGCTGAATTTCCTCTTATGTAAAAAGAAAATGATCTTAATATCTAATTTAGAAGAGCTATTGCTAGGATTAAATAAGAATAATAATGATTTTAGGGAATCTAAGTTAAATAACTAATCTAAAAGAATGGAAAGATTGTGTATGCAAATGTGTTTCTTTTACCATCATTCATAATTTAAAAAATTTAAAACCAGTTAAATGTCCATCAATAAGAGAAGCATTAAGCACATTATTGAATTGTTTGGTGGTGATATGTTTTGCAGCCATTATGTGAATACTCATAAAGATCATGCAGCAAAATAAAATGAACAGAAATTCCTAAGTAACGTAAATTGAAAACATAAGAAGAAAATTTATGAGTAGCATTATAAAAAGCATATAAAATATAAATAAAAAGAAGTAAGGAAGAGAGTTCACAAAATGGTAATAGGGTGGTTGAGTCATACATCTTTCTTATCATTAAGTTTTTCTATTATATTATTATATTGCTTTTATAATTAAAACACAGTAGCATTATTCATTACTTTTATTTTTCCTATTTATGAAGCAATGCTTACTTTAGAAAACACAGATAATGCAGAAAATTGTGAAGAATAAAATTAACCTTAATACTGTCATTAATATTTTAACTTGCATTGCTTCATTCTTCTGTATGCATTATATATGATAGATATTATATATGTATATGTCAAAGTACATATGCTTTTTATGAATTAGCATTTCTTTTCTTTCAATTTACCTCTCATTCTGTTTCTCAGGCTGTTGTTTTGCATCTGTCTTTGATCTTTCCAAACAAGCCAATTCTCCCTTTCCTAGGAGCTTTAAATTCCTCTGTCTTCTGGGAACACCAAGCAGCCCTTTGAAATGTTCTCGTGTTTCTTGTCAAAAATAATCTTCAGAAGTGAACTGTGACTCCAATACTTCCAGATACTACTCTTCTCTCTTTTTCTATACTTCCCCGTTAGATTCCATGCCATTATTCAAGTCATTTTTTCTTTCATTGTCATTTGATGAAGTGAGACCACTAAGACCCCTCAGTCCCATGCCCCTGCCCTTGAGCCCATGAGGACGTCTCTCAGGTGGAAAGCAGTAAAGGAGGCCAATGCACTGGGTTCACTTTCCTAATAAGCATTCCTCATTTTTTGGTTCTTCTGTATTATGGGAAAATGTGCCTGCTCTCTTGAAATTAGGGGAACGAGTGTATTTCATAGAAGCATATGTGCTGGATAGGTGGGTGAAACTCTCAGCCCAGGGTGCGCTCATTCAGGGCTGGTCCTACCTTGACTCTCACCTGTCGCATTTTACTTGAACTACTTACTTATGAATAAAATTTGTTCTCTTCTGCTTTTTACTTGGGATAGAACTCAGATGGGATGAATTCTTTTACTGGGCTAGGTTTTTATAGACACCTGTGATTCATATATTGGCTGTAGGTAAGGTAACTCTTCAACTTACTAGCTGATCTAGAAACAAGGTCCCTTACCAATGCACTGGAATCTCTGCCCAAGAAATAGACTTTTCTTTTTTCTGAGATTGAACCTTTCAACAAATTTGGAGAGAAAATGCTAATAATGAGTGGAATGCTGATTAGATTTGGTGAGCATCAATCTGAGTGTCATAAATTAGTACCTCAGCAGTGATGGCTATACCAATTTTCCCTTCCTCCTTCCATCTCTCCCTCTTTCTTTCTGTGTTTCCTTCTTTCTTCTATCACTTTTAAACCACTGATGTTCAAGTTAGGGGTAGGTAGTGGGGAAATTTGAACCTTCTTCCTACCTACTTCGTGAACGCTGATCTTCAATTCAAAGTGTAAAGCACATAGAAACCTGTTCTTCTCAATCCAGTTCCAACTACATATGCTTGGTAGTACTTTTTAAGAATGCATCTAAGAACTTTCTAAAAGGTTGCTTGTGATCTTTGGTTCTCAGAGCTGCTCTAATTTTTTTTTTCTGGTTATTGTGAAAGGATTGTGGGATAAATCATTAAATTTGAAGTTTCCTACTTTTAATTTAAATACTTTATCAAATATACCAAAAAAGATGATTCCAGCTTTTGCTATCTTACCACTAAACTTTCTAAAATAATGCTGAGAAATATATTTTTTGAAAATATTCTCAAAAAAGTTTGTTGGAAGAGTATTTGAATAAGTTTCACAAACTATAAGGTTAGTGGAGATGAATTTGAGAATGAGAATTGGTAGCTTACCCACCCTTCATTTTGTTAAGACATAGAATTCTTGCTCAAAAAAAAAAAATGATGGAAGTAAGGAGGCAAGATATTTCCTCTCTTCCCCATTCTGTGACCCCTGACTCTAAGCCAGAATTTAATCAACTAGGAAATCTGGTGGTCATCTCTGTACTATAGGGGTGTTCTTTCCCTGCCATAGATTTCTATATCACTTCCTGATGTTCATTAGAAATAGAGGAGGGGCTTTCAATGGTATGTAGCGAGATACTTCATTGGATAGTGTATTAGTAGTATATTAGTCAGTTTTCTGTTGCTACAAAAAAATACCAGTAGCTGTATACTTTTTAAATAAAAGAGTTTTTATTTTTAATATCTCTGATTTTGGGAGTACTGAAGTCCAAGCTTTAATGGCCTAATCTGTTCAGCCTCTGGTGAGGGTTTCAAGGCGGATGGTATCGCAATGGCAGAAACATATATAGAAGAAATCACATGGTAAAATGAGAAGGCAGAGAGATTCAGGGCCTAGGCTTACTCTTTCTATAACAACCTGATCTTTCAGAAACTAACTGGAGTTTCTTGAGAACTATATTAATCTTTTTCAAGGGCAGTGCCTCCAATAATCTAATCACCTTCTGCTAGGCCCCATGTCTTAGAGGTTTCACCACCTCCAACACAGCCACACTGGGAACCAGGCTTCCCAGAAATGAACCTTTGGGGACACACTCTAACTGTATCCAAGCCACAGCAGATAGGTTTGTGTTTCTGCCTGTGACACATATTATCAGAGAATCAGGTATAGGACAGTGCAGCTCTTCAGCTTAGTGTTAGAGTGGAGCCAAACAATGCTCTTTACCAATGAACAGGAAGTTCTGTGCATGAAACAGAGGGTATGAAAATGAGTGAAACCAACAACTCCTGGGAAATCCTCAAGGCAGCATCTGAGCGGAAGTGAAGTTTGTGAATCAAAGAGAAAGATGTTTTGTTATCAAAGATAAGAGCCAAAAGGAAAGACAAAAAATGAGGCAGAGAGCAGCGTGCTCCAACTGAAGACAGCAAGAGAGAGCCAGAATGCCTGAGAGGATGCCTGTGACTCAGTCTGGAAGAGAAGCAAGGAATTAGAGGAGGGAACTTGCTCAGGGCATCCTGTGCTGAGGACAGAACAGCATATTCCAGGGAATGAAAATTCCTATACTCCTTTGGCTAACAGAGAAGCTCAGTCTAGTTAAAACTGTCCAGAAGTAAATTTTCTTCTGTATAGTCAGATGACTGGCTAGGGGAGCCAAAATACTCGGTTTGCAGGAAAAACAGAGCCACGCGTGTTTGTTGACAGCTTGTTTATGAAGCTCATGGGCAAAAATATTTTGGATGAGTCTACACGTACAGCACTACTTAAATTATCTGGTACCTGCACAGAACGATTCATTCCAGAGAACAACATAGTTTGGTAATTTAGAGGAATACCCCTGTAGGACTCCCAATTATTTTTAAAGACTATTAGCCCCTTTACCCTAACTGCAACACTCTGAGATAGACAAAAGCCCTTAGACTCTAACTCATTACTATGGTTTTGTTTTGTTTTGGGGGGGTAGAAAATAACTTCAGGATTATGAACAATTAGAGAAGAGAAAAATACATAAACTTGGTAGAAGCATATGTGAATTACTTATTATTTCCAATGTAGAGGAGAATTATTAGCTTCTATGCAAGGTTTTATATTTGGAAATAATGCTCTATAAACTTAGAAATAGTCCAGTAATTTCTTTATAGTTAAATTAATGATATAAATAATGCTAATGCACAAGCATTGTACAAAACAAAATATAGAATGATTTTCCATACATGTTTTAGTAATAGAGAATCAGTCATGTTTAAAAAATAATACAGGTGTTAATGCTCAGTAATTGGAACTTTTATGTCAGAAATATTGTTGATGTAACTGTGTCTCACCACATGGTAGGATTAATCAGTCAACCCATGAAACAATGAATTAATAACAGGTTAAAGAGTAATTTATATTTAAAAAAGCAAAAATAGCAGCAATTAAAAATTACAACTGATTCCAGACAGCAAAAATGAAAAAGTAATGAAGTACATCCCCAACTGAAAATTTCACAATCAGTACATACATGCACAGTTGGACCTTTGTAAAGTCAGGGCCTTGTGTGATGACCATATTTTTAGAAGAATACTGATTTATAATCTTCAGGAAACTCAGTAAACTTGATAATTTTACTCTATGAATACCAAATTTAGTTATATTTAATATCTCAATAGTAAGCTACAAATAAATAGCTGTAAGTAGTAAGGATATATGAAATTGTGAATCACCAGCCATAGGAATTCTCAAGTGGACTCATAGACATTAGCAGGACCCTGAGATACATGCTTCATGACCTCAGTTGGCTGGGATGTCCTCAGTTAGAAGGGAAGGCAAAGGTCTTTCTTGGAGTTAGTAACTTACTTTTTCCCATTTTTTAAGGCAGAGAAAACCTGAGCCCTGGGGAATGAGATAAAGAATTATGTAACATTCCTCTACCACAAGTTGAGAGTTGCTCTTCAAAGCACCAAATTTTTAAGAAACATTTTAAATGAAAATTATTCTGAAGATGTGTGCTAATCATTCCTTTGCCTTTTAACCAGAGTATACTCATACCAATAAAGTGGTCTTTGTCATCACTATTAATATTAGTTGTTACAAAACACTGTAATAAAATGATACCGGCAAGGTTTTCAAAGAGTGTAATACTTGCATCTAAATTACATAATCATAATTTACTCCTTGAATCCAGAATTTTAATAGTTTTTTTCCCAGTCCTCTTTCTTGCTATCAGCTTATCAATTCTCACCCCTCGCTTCTCCAGTCCCCCTGGTCTGGTCTTCTGAATTGCTATTTCTGATCTGAATTGGAAATTACTATGTTATAAAGAACTAAATATTTTTTAAAATATATTCTAAATATGTATGAATTTTTTGTGAGCAAAAAGTTTTAAAATTGTGATTCTTCTATGAATGCAATGTACGAAATCACTACTTGAAATTTGAGACATTGTTTTCATTGCACAAAAAAGTTTTATTTTGCTTACATACTTAGTGTTAGATTACTGTTATTATTTATTTTAATAATAACACTACTATACATTTTTAATGATATGCTTCAGCTTGTTAACATTTGTGCCTATCTTTTCTCAAATGACCCTTGCCAAATTCCTAATAGGCAAAGCTAAAAGTAATTTTTCATTCATTTATTCTTATGGTTAACTAATGCTCTTTGATAGCCCACATGCCAAGAACTAAGGAAAACAGACTGAGCAGTTTCTGCCTATACAAAAAGCAAACGCTCAGTAAATAAACAGGCGGGATCTAATTCTAGCGCTCTCTGTTCAGTGATATTTCCCATATAATATAGTGTCCCGGGGGTCGTATTTTCTAGGAGTGAGAATAACTTTATTATTTTACTATGTCTATTTATTCCTGATTTAGATACATCTATATAAAAAGTAACTGGGGTACAGTGAAGCTCTGAGTTTGACCACTTATAAAATCAGGGTCAAAATGGTCAGTCTACCAGGCTATTGATGGGATTTGATAATTGGCTAGGATAGGGCCATTGTATAACACTTGTTTCTTACATATACCATTTAAAATATCTGCTACATCTAGCTCTGAAAGCCGCAAATAGACAGAAATATTTCTTCCCAGTCACTTTTCTTGAAGTAATGGAAGTCTTTTATCTAGTAAGATGGGTGGGTGGGTGGCTCTTTCTCATGTGCAAATCCCAAAGCTTTCCATGACCTTTTGTAGCATTGTGGGTTGTCTCCATCTGCATCAGCCTGCTGGGATTCCCCAGGAGTAGATATTTTTAGAATGTCTTAGATTTTCAAGTATTGTCAATTTTTCTTCTAGAGATGATTTTTCCCTTAAAGGAGTATGTGCCTGAGTCCTTGCTCAAATGTGACTAGGCTAAAATTTAGGAGTAAATAAGTGTCTTCAACATGACCCTCTTCCTACAATAGTAGAACATAAGGACTCTGGTTAAAAGGAAAAGAAGAATAGAAAAAATTTTAATTTGTGCAATAGTAGAGTTGGGAGGATCTTTAGGAATTAATAATTTAGAAGAATAGTATTTATCTTTGGTCTCATAGTGGAATGACCTGGGAAAATTAAAAAAGTTTCACCTCTCCAGAGACTCATTTAATTTTTCCTTACCTACTCTGGGAAGGTGGGCAGGACTACATTAGGGAAAGATGAACTCTGACTGAGAACACATTTGTGATTCAGATACATTGAGCAATGTGTTTATTATGAGTTGGCAGAAAATTCAAATGATTTTGAGTAAGGGTATTTCTGAGAGAAGAAGAAGGAAGATCAAGAATAAACTTTGTGTTTAGATGAAAGAAATCAAATGTTGAATTGCTACTCTATTGTTTCATATGTTGAATGCTGAAAGAAAAAGAAATTTGAAAAAATATAAGCCCTATGAATTGCTAGAAAATATGGTACATGAATAATAATTTACCTTATGATTTGACTGCAAATATATGCTTACAGTTAACAGTTATCAAATTATTTATTGCTATTCTAACAATTGTCATCCTATCTTTTTTTCTATGATGTAGGTAGGTCTAAGTGCTACCTTGAGTTCTAATAATGAGTGTTCACAAATGAGTATTAACTCATTTCATTCCCCCAAATAACACTGTGACATATTATTATTTTCTGCTGCTAATGTGCCAAGCATTTAAGGAATTGCTCATGATCTTTCTGTAAGTGACAGAGCACAATTAAACTCAATCTGCTGACTCCCATACCTCAATTCTTCAGCCCTGTGCTAGTTTACCTTTCAATTACATAAACGATCTCAAACACAGAATTCTTGTTGTTTTGAAAGTATCTCATTTTTTCCTTCCCTTACTTTTCAGATGAAATCTATTTTCAAAACCATTATTATGAATCATTTACTTAAACTGGTCAAAGAAACCACTTTTTCTGAAAATAATGCATGCTTTTGAATTAGCCAGGGTAGGCGAGAGATGAGACAGAGAGGTGGGAGTCCAATTCTAGCATAACTACACTATGAAAGCCAGCAGACTGTGGGGCCTACATGAGATCTTGATTCTTCTGTGTGCTCCAGAGCTGTTGAGTGGAGAAGGTGCTTTTACTAATTACCAAGAAAAGATCAAGGAGGTTATTCAACTTTGCAATCTTCTGACAAACACATTGACCATATTAATCTATGTGGGTGATAATAATGATTGAACAAAAATTGAACATTAAAAAACATTGCTATAGGCACAACACGGAGGATTTTTAGGGTAATGAAGCTATTCTGTTTATACTATTATGGTAAATACACATCATTGTTCATTTGTTTATACTCCTAGAAAATACAAGCCAAACACGAACCCTAATGAAAACTCAGAGTCTGGGTAATAATGATGTGTCAGTAGGTTCACCAATTGCAACAAATATGCCACTTTTGCTGGATGGGGAGACTATAAATATGTGAGGACTATAGTAGTTTTCCCTTGTCCTTGGTTTCTTTTTTTATAATAGTGTTGGTTACCTGTGGAAACTTCAGTCTGAAAATATTAATTGGAAAATTCTATAAGTAAATAATTCGTAAGTCTTAATCGTGAGCCATTCTGAGTAACACTGTTGCTCCATCTCATCTGGGAGGTGAGTCATCCCTTTGTCCAACATATCTCCGCTGTATACCCTAACCTCCTGTTAGTCACTTGGACATTTGGGGTATCAAATTCACTGTTGCACTATGGTAGTGCTTGTGTTCAATGAACCTTTATTTTATATAACAATAGCTCTAAAGCACACATTTGGTGATATGGACAGTTTCAATGTGCCAAAGAGAAGCTATAAAGTACTTCCTTTAAGTGAAAAGGTAAAAGTTCATCATGAATATATATGTGCAGGAAAATGCAGTACAGTACATATAGGGCTCAGGACTAGAAACGCTTTTAAGTACCCATTGGGGGTCTTAGAACACTGCCTCCATGGGTTAGAGGTGGAGCTACTGCATATCAAAAATCTTGGCTCAAGTTTGCTGTGAACCTAAAATTGTACTAAAAACAAAGCCTACTATTTTATTTAAAGTACTGCAGAATATTATACTAAGCAAAACAAGCCAAACACAATGACCACATATTGTATATTATATTGCATTTGTATGAAATATCCAGAATAGACAAATCATAGATACGGAATGCAGATTAGTGGTTACCAGAAGGTTTGGGGAGGAATGAAAAGTAGCTTAAAGGGTGCAGAGTTTTTTGGGAGGTGAGCGATGAACTTTTCTGAAACTAGGCAGGGCTTCTAGTGATTATACAATGTTGTGAATGGACTAGAAGCCAGTGAATGGTATAACTAAAACAAGGTTAATATAGTGATTCTTTTTTTGTTAAGAGAAAGAAAGAGAGAGAATCAATTTTATTTTTTCATGTGGCTTTTTTTGCTCAGACATTTTGATGTACTGGGGTTCAAACCTGAGTCCTCACACATACCAGACAAGCACGGTAACCACCGAGCCACTACTCCAGCCCCAATATAGTGATTATTATGTGAAATATTCCTCAATTAAAAAAATTTAAAAATCTTGCAGCACAAGAGAAGGAAATATCACTTTGAAAATTCAAGAAGAAACTTGCCTTTGAAAATGATGTATTATAAAAACTAGTTAAAGAAAAAGGCATTCTCAATGATTTTGAAAGTGAGAAGGTATGATCTTTGATGCAGTTACAGAGAGATGTAATAAGAATATTTTGTGAGGTTAAGAAAACAGAATGATGTGAAATGTAAGTTATGTGAGATATAGAAAGTTTGAAATAAAATTCAATTTCTTAGTAGAATTAAATCAAGTTTGAAGGTGGTCAAAAGCTAAATTGACCCTAAAAAAATGATTCACTGATGCAAAAGAAAAAGTTGAGATATTCTGTCAGAATGCAAAATAACAGAATGAATATAAGAAAATGACAAAAGTGTAAGCAGTAAGCTGGGTGGATGAAGGATGGTAGATTAGAACAACAAACTCAATAATCAGAAACAGCTGACAAATTTTTTTCTCAACAAAAATAATGACCTAAAAACAGAAAAACACAATATTTCATAAAATATAATTGAAAAGAGATTTAAAAATATATATCATGTGATACTTTTTTTTTTTTTAAAGAAAAGCATTAGTAAAGTACCAAAACAAAACAGATTGGTTGTCTGAAAAGGAACCCAGAATTAGGCTAGCAGATTTCTTTGAAAAATAGATGATCAGAAAATATTGAAAAACATTCTACATAATTTTAAGGAAAAACTATCATGAAACAAGTAAGTTTATTTTCCCATTTTATCATGTATATGAAGGCAACAGAGAGATAGCCTAAGATAAATAAGAGCACAGAAAATATAAATTCATGTCTTTTTTCTTAAAATTGTTTGAGCAAAATGGTATTTCCACTCTGGAAATTAGAGTGGCAGTTTCTTATAAAACTAAACATGCAATTGGCATATGACCCAGCAATTATATTCTTGGCATTTATTCCAGAAAAATGAAAACCTATGTTCACGCAAAACTCGTCCATGAATGTTCATAGCAGCATTCTTAGTAAAAACCCCAAACTAGAAACAGATATCTTTCAAAAGGTGCACATTTTAACCGTGGTATGTCTATACCATGGAGTACTACCCAGCAATTAAAGCAACCAGCTAGGGTTAGGGGTATAGCTCAGTGGTAGAGTACATGCTTGGTATGCTCAAGGTCCTGGGTTTGATTTCCTGCTGCCTCTCCATCAAAAAAAAAAAAAAATCAAATTACTAACATTCACATCTTCAGTAACTCTCTAGAGAATTATGCTGCATGAAAAAAGCCTAACACACTAAATAGCATACCATATGATTCCATTTATATAACATTCTTGAAATGGAAAAATAAACAGAGAACCGATTAAATCTTCCAAGTGTTAGATACTGGATAGGAGTAGGAATGTAGAGAAGCGGTGTGTGATCATAAAACGGTAACCCAAGAGATTCATGTTCTGTCTCAACTGTGGTAGTGGATGCACAAACTGACATATGAGATAAAACTCTATACACACAAGCACACACACAGACACAATCGAACAAGTAAAAGTAAACTAGGGAAATCTGAGTCAGAGCCAGAGATGGTACCAATGTCAAGATCCTGGTCGTGACATTGTACTAGAGTTTTGCAAGATGTTACCACTGGGAGACATTGGATAAAGGGTACACTGGATCTCTTTATTATTATTTTTTATTACTATTATTATTTATTATTTTTTGTAACTGCATAGGAATCTACAATTATCTAAAATTTTAATAAAATATTATGTGAGATATGATCTCCATACTGAAAATTTAATTAAATTAAGATCTTAAGAATTGCATAGTTTGGTAGAAAGAATAAATATCATTGTGGAATCTAATACTAATGTCCAAATTAATTTCTAAGAAGGGACTCTGCAAAATGAAAAAAAATTAATAATTTGGTTTGGAAACCTCATTTTATATTAACGAGGAATAGCAAATGAAGGAAATAAAACTGAAATGTTTCTTTTTCAAGCAACGAGGAGTCAAAAGATATTTCTTTATTGTATTGATGGAAGAATAAAATCTTTTCTTAACTGAAAGGTAGGATTAAAACAGGATGTTTAGGGGCTGGAACAGCGGTGGCTTAGCAGTTACAGCACTTGCCTGGCATGTGCAAGTACATGGGTTCAAACCCCAACATCACATATACAATGAAGTGTAAGGAGCAATGAAAGCCACATGAAAAACTAAATAAAATTGATTATCTCTCTCTCTCTTTTCCTCTCCCTCTAACTGTCCCTCTCTTTCTTTAAAAAATAGATAAAATATCATAACCTAAAAGGACAGTCATTGGCCCTATTAAAACTAAATAAATACCCTACATAAGATAAAAAGTTGTTAGACTCATTTAAAAATCATATACCATAGAACTCCACATTCAGAAGGTAAAAGTCAAACCCTCAGACTGTTAAATCAAATATGCTCTCTCCATCTACTTTGACATACACACCTTAAACACAACCTGGAAGACAAGGGGTCAAATACAGAATTCTTGGACTTGTGAACTTTTTGGAGTTGTGCAAGTGAGAGTGGCTGTTGCTCCAACCCTGCAGAGACCTGTCCTCTTGGAAGACTCCGAGAACATTGTTATGACCACACAAGCCTGCCCTCTTTCCCTCCCAAACCCCAAAACCTGCCTTTGTCCCCTCAAGGAGCCTAAGGATGGCACCCTTTCATCTGCCAAGAGGATGACCTTGGAAGATGACCTTGGGAAGAGGCTGCCTAAATTGTACTCTCCTTTCACTTAACAGTACACCATGGAGATTTTTCCATAGTGTTCCATTTTCACTTATCACAAGTGTTTTTATATTGCTACCTAACCTTAGGTTGACCAGAGAGAGTTCCTGCAGAGGATGCCAAGAATGATGGGGGAAGAGGTTTATGACCCCTCATTCTGAGTTCGGACAGTGCAAGTTTGCATTTAGCTACTTCACATGTTGGACTTCTGCTTAATATTTTGTTTAAAGACTGGAAGAATAAGAATCCACAGCTTAAAAAACAAAACAAAAATTGGCTTGTCCATTTCAATTTGAAGAACTTGGCTAGTTCCCCATTGTTGGGTATTTAGGTTGTGATCAATTTTGCTTTATTATAAACACTTTCCATATCTTATCTATCTATTTAATGAATATTATTCTACTTATTGGTTTTTAAGTGTCTCCCAAAGTGTTGAAGTCTTGGTATTCAGCTTGGTACAACTGGAAGGTGGTGGAAACTTTAGGAGTTGGGACCTGCTGGGCCAGGTCATTGCAAATGTCCTCTAGAAGAGGAGAGAGTGACCAAGTCCTCTCTCCACTCTCATCATGCCCCGACCATGAGGTGAGTAGTTTTGCTCTGCCGTGGGCTCCTGCTGTGGTATACTGCCACAGGCCCAAAACATCAGGGTCAACAGATCGTGGACTTAACCCTCTAAACCTGTGAGCCAAAATAAAACTTTTCTCTTTACAAGTTGATTATATCAGCCATTTTTTAGAGTAATGGAAAGCTGACTAATGTGGAAATCTTTTTTTAAAAGTTATAAGATAAGGGGCTGGAATGGTGGCTCAGCAGTTACGGTGCATGCCTGGCATGCGAGAGGACTCAGGTTCAAACCCCAGCACCACGTACACAATGAAGTGTTGGAACAATGAAGGCCATATGTAAAAAACGAAATAAAATGGATTTTCTGTCATTGTCACTCTCTCTCCCTCTTAAAAAAAAAAAAGTCGTCACATATTAACTTCTTTCCCCATAGGAGGTTTTTTTCCTTCTCATTTTCTTTTTTAAACTTTGATCAACTCAGTCTGGGTTTTTCTTCCCAGGAGTTTATAGTTCTATCATATCACCTCAGTGCATTTAAGATCTTTTCTAGTGGGCCTCGTGGCATTACAGCTATAATCCCAGCAACTCAGGAGGGAGGTAGGAAGGATCGCTGAGTTTGAGACCAGCCTGGATAATTTACTGAGACTCTGTTCCAAAATAAAAAATAAGGGTTGGGGGTGTAGTTCAGCGATAGAGCGCACCTGGTCTCAATTGCCAGTTCCCAGAAAAGAATTCCCTCTCCACTTCGTCCTGTTTAGGAAAACTCTTTTCTTTTTATGTCTGGGTTGCTGCACTGAAGGGACTCACTAGTGCTCTCTGGACAAATGGATCCTCTGTGCAACTCTTCTTGTTCAAATTCCATGCCCACTAAAGCAGTGGAGCCCCAATTTCAGCAGACATAATGATCACCGGGGAAAACTTGCTTAAGCACAGATTCCTGGGCCCTATCTTCAGAAAGCCTACCACACTTCCCAAAGCTAGTGGATGTGCTTCCAAGAGGCTCTGCATTAGCAATTTTATCGTTTGTCTTCTGGGAGGATTTTTTAAGAGGATAAAATGTTCAGTTTACTGATGGAAACATGGTCTACTTGGATGTTCCTGAAATTCCGGTTTTACAACCTCTTTTTAATGTCAGTTTCATTAGTATGAATTATTGTCCTAGAGTTTGATACAATGTGGACAACGGGCAAATCCACTTTCTATTCCTCATTTGCTGAGGTCTTGCTCTGGGCACATGTGGACCCCATTAAGGTGGTGGTGTTCTAGGAGGCTCTCTGAGCAGCTGGCTGGACTGCTTTCCTAACTAGTCTTTCTAGCTGCTGCCTCGTCACCACTGCAACAAATTAAATATCTTTTTCTGCCTAATCACTTCTGAAGACTGTTTACAGATTTATATCCATTAGAATGTGTATTTAGAAGCATAACATTGCTCTTCAACAGCTGGAACTTAGAGGACTATTTGAAAAAGACAGAAGAGTAAATCATAGTTACTATCGCAAGCAAAGAAATTCAGAGATGCAGAGGTCTCACATGATGGAGGGGGTGACAGGTAGGAGCCCTGTGCTTCCTGGAGGGTAAGTCATGGCAAAGATGCGAGGTAGGGGTGATGTAAGGAGAGGAAACAATTCTGAGGAAGAGGCTAATTACCCCTAGAGTTGGCTTGTAATGAAGGGTTGATTATAGCTGGGAAATTACCTTCTTTTGATTCTCATGCATTTAATGGTGCCACAGAGAAAGAGTCTTGGCTGCCCTGGCTCCTGTCCAGGACAATAGTATTTAATAATAATGGGTGCTCAGTTTTGACCTGGTAGAGTTTGCAGGGTGGGAGCTTGGCTCACGAAAGCCCCTTTATGTTCTTTTATATCTCTCATCTTCAGTGACTTCACAGCATGTTATTTGTCTTTGGAGCCTGCTTAGGTGTTTGTGTAAGGGTGACTGGGAGGCCACTGCTTTTCAACTTGGGTGAAAGAAGCATCAGGGAACATGCTATTTGTGAAAGTCCACCCAAGGACTGTTAGTAGCGGCTCTGGCAGCCCACGGAGGGTTAGATCACCAAGGCTGGCAACGCTTTTGAATTCTTATCATGGGAATGATTCATTTAAATAAAACATGTGTACATGGTTTACATTGCCTCATAGAATTAAAAGAAATACAATGAATGTAAGTTGGCTTCTATTTCTAAGAATGATTACACCCTACCAAATGGCTTGGTTCATAGGTTCATAATCATTCTTAAAAATGTCATGTATATTCCTCTAAGTTCTTCTTAGAAAAAATTTCCTACCTTACAAAAATGAAGAAAGAAATGATTTCAAACTTTTACCTCCATGATAAGGAAATACTACAGAATGGAGATTGGAAATTAACAGGAACTCTACATTCTGAAATGATTAAAGAAGTGTTTCAATGAATATCTGCTCTAAGCAAATCTCTGTGGCTTTTGATCACCTGACTTCTCAACTTTCGTTTTTGATTGTTTTGCTGTAACTTGGATCTGGAATTTTTTCTAAATGCCCAGTGTTAAAGGTCTTACCCCCAGCTTGGTGCTATTGGGAAGTGGTGGAAATTTTAAGAGGTGGGACCTACTAGGAGGAAGTTAGGTCATTTGGAGGTGTGTCTCTAAAGGGACCGGAGGACCCCAGCCCTTTCCTCTTCCTCTTTCTCACTCCCTGGACATGAGGTGAGCCATTTTGCTCTGCCAAAGCTTTCACCATCATGCACCAAAAATAATGGGGCCAACTGACCATGGACTGAAACCTCTGAAACCATGAACTGAAATAATCTTTTCTCTTTATAATTCAGTTGCCTCAAGTATTTGCTCCAGTAATGTGAAACCGACTGAAACAATCACTTAACTCAGGAGTCATTTTTTCCTCAGGTTCTTCTGGGCTAGTGGGAGCAAGGAAGAGTAGACCGGTTCTTCTCTCCCTTAGGTGCTTCTGAGGGCTCATGGTGGTTGAGGGTCAATAGTGTTCTTCAAGAGATATCATCTAAAGCCCTGCTCTGTGGTATCGCCAATAAAAACTGCGGCAATGTTAACTTCCTCCCTACATCACCAGAGCTTGGGGAGATGAGTAGATTCTCAGTAATAGTTTATAGGAGGGTGCAAGGAGTTCCTCCCTCATTACAATTAATCTCTTAGATCAGTCTCCAACAGCTCTCACAATGGCCTCCACACCTACCTATTAAAGATAATCCCTTTAGGGTTGCTGAAAATGGGTCCTTCTCCTCAACTGTAAAACGGCCCCTGAAACAAACCAACCCACCAACCACCAGCCCGGTCCTTCAATTTCAAATGTAACATTTTTCAGAGCTAATAATGCCTAAAAGGCTGAAGCTTGAGGGACAAGCTTTGCTTGAACATTGAATTTGATTAGCATATCATCTTTACTGCATCCCTTTCAAAGTCCTTTGCCCACCTGGATCAAGGTGTGAGCAATGTCATCCGCTACTTCAAGGTCAGAACATGATCAGAGATATGTGAGCCTTCAGGCAGGCTAATAATGTGTGGGGCTTTAATAGGATGTTTTAAAAAGATATTAGCCATCCGTTTCGTGGAGAGAATCTAGGAGTGGCTCTGGCAGTTGCTGAGAAGGACCCAGGGTCTCATGAGCATGCCCTTTCCAGGAAAAAAGATAAATTGTCTGACACTCTGACCTTAGAGTGCAGTTTATAGACTCTTATCACTGGACCTTTTCCTTTTTCTAGGAATTTTAACCCCAACACACCTTTGAAGTGGCCCGTTAAATTTCTTCCACTTGCATATGGTTTTCTCCATGAGAAGAGCCCTATGTGATAAGGGTTTCTTTACTGCTTTCTATTTGCAGCCTAGTCTGAGGTCAAACTAGTATTTTTCTCTTCCTCTTAGTTACCTCATAGCCTGCCCTTAGTCTTTCTCTGTCAACAGTAATGCTAATTAAAAACCTTTGCAATGCTCAGTCCTATAAATTCAGCCACATGTTTTAGATAGAGTCCTCAACTGTAAATACTGGTCCAAATATAAAACATACCACTTGATCCTGAGGTTCAAATGTCAATCTATCTAGTTGGAAACAGCTTCATCTTGTAAAATAAAAAAGCAAAAAACCCAAAATATACCTCATTATTGTTGACTCATGTATACAAACCCATTGCTGCTATGTGCTTTACTATCTAGCTTGAGTGGTGAAAATTATTTATCAAAACCTTAATCACTTTGGTAATAAAACCAACCAGCAGCCTCCTTAATTAATGTATTACCAGGGTGAAGAACCTGGGGTCAGAGGGACAAACCACATTAAATTTTTGTGAGGAATGTCTGGCCTTTAATTTAATTACTGATAATATATTAGGAAACAGCATAGGGGACACACAAAAGATAAACTTGCCGCTAGAGTCTAATTCTTAAGTTGAAGGTTAAAAAAACAGAAACTAAAGAGTCCTCTTAAGCTAAGTATTATACTGAGGATGTTTTTATAGGAATCATAAAAACACACTATAATGATAAGTTAGATTCGCTGATTATTTGCTCTAGATAAACAACGAAATGTTTAGGAAATCCAATCGTCTACTGTTTTAGAATTCTCTTAAGTATTTCTGCAGGTTATCTGGGATCTAGCCAGATGTTATCTCTTCCACTTTTGATCTGCTTGCAGAAAGTTTGGAGAGAAGGAATTTCCGTTTGTGGGCAAAGTGTTGGGACTATGAATGAAAACTTTCATTCTAGGGGCTGTAGTTGAACACATACCACCAGGTACCACATACAAAAATGAACTAAAATGGAACATGAATATCAGTATAAAATTTAAAGTGTTAAAAAATTCAGAAGAAAATGTAGCACAATATCTTTGCAGCCTTGGGTTATGTGAAGATTTCTTAGACATGAGACCAAGATCACAACCCCCTAAAAGAAAAAAATGGTAAATTGAACTCCATCAAGATTAAACACTTCCATTCTCTGAGAGGCACTGTTAAGACAATGAAAAACAGACGCTGCACAGGAGAAATACAATCATGTCTGCATATTGATATATTGACCAATGAAAAACCTCATATATGACAGTAGTCCCTTACCTGTCACCACCCAACTTCAGAGTCCTAGTAGCCCTGTTGTGCAACACATTGCCCAAGTATTGGTTGTGATGCTGGTGTAAACAAGCCTACTGTGCGTGTGCAATGATGTAAGTGCATAAGAGCTGATGATAGGCGACTATTAACTGGTTGAGGCACTTTAGTATATTTTTATTATTTTAGATTGTACTAATTCCACTTATTAAAAAGAAGGGTTAAATGTAAATCAATATGCTGTGTAACACCGGCAGCAGGCTTGTCCATCTGGTACTTACAGTCTCTTGGTTGTACCCAGACACCACATGGAGAGGTGACCTGCACCTTCTAAGATGGTGTAAGTGCACTTCATGAATTGCACACAAAGACGACATCACCTCACAAGACAGTCTTCAGAATGTTTCCCTGTTGGTAAGCAATGCTCAACTACATTTGCAAAGCGCATATCTGACACAGGCCTTGTTAGCCAAAATGAGAAAAAGAACTTTAAAACCTCCAATTACATATGGTTTTCTCCATGTGAAGAGCCTTATGTGACAATGGTTTTTTTACTTTAAAACTTAATAATGAGAAAACAAACAATCCAATTTAAAAAAAAACAAAAAAAGTTTAAATAGATGCTTCACTCAAGAAAATATATGAATGGCAAATTTGTGCAAAAAAAGATGTTCAACATCATTGACATTGGGGAAATGCAAATTAAAGCCACATTGAGATATTACCATATACTATTAGAATGGCTAACAACAACCTCGAATGAAACAAGAAATAAAAAAGAAGACATGCTAACAATGCTGAATTCTGGAGAGAATTAGGAGCAAATAGAACACTTATTCATTGTTGGTGACAAAACAAAATGCTAGAACTACTTCAGAAAATAATTTGATGCTTTCTTATAAAGTCAAACCTGTACTTGACCACACCACCCATCCATCCCTTGGTATTTACCCAAGAGAAATGAAAACTTACATTAATAGGAAAATATATTAAAATGTATATAATGTATATATATATATACATTCTATATATTTTATACTTAAATATTAATAACAGGGTTTTTTTTTGCTTCCAAATTTTGGAAGTAACCTAAATTTCTTTGGAGGGATAAATGGACAAGCAAAAAATTGTACATTCATACTATGTAATCTACTTAGCAAAAAGACCAAACTGTTCATACATGCAACAACATGAATGGATACCAAATACAATATGAGTAATGAAAGAAGACAGATTCAAGTTACATACTGTATGATTCCATTTATATGACATTCTGAAGGCTGCAAAACTATAGGGACAGAAAACAGATCAGTTGAGCTGCAAATGAGGAGAGGAACTGACTACAGAAGGCTTTGAGGGAGTTAAGGTGATGGAATTTGTTGAATTTTGACTGTGGTGGTCTATGCATTTGTTGAAAAAAACAGAACTGTTCCCTGGAAAGGATGTGTTTTACTGTATGATTTTTATCTCAATTAAAATTGTGCTGTTATCAGTGTCTCAAAAGGGATAGCCTTAATTAAAGAAAATGTTTCCTCTTAATATTTTCTTCTGTGGCATGGTCAAAGACCTGTGTTTACAAACAACCCTACTTTAGTGAATCATCTCAGAATTTTCTAATCAGCTCTATCATCTTTATTTCCGCTCTGCTAGCTTTATTCTGGCTTTTATCAGCTCATGGGAAGAATATCACAATCATCTCCTAAGTGGTCTCCATCTTCTGTTCTACCTTCATTGATACCTAATCTGTATTGTTCTTCCTTACATGCCAATACCGCCATATACAGCATTTTGTTCCCTAAAGTCCAAAGTACTGCACAATCTCACTCCTGACCACAAATTCTGCTCTCACTCCCTCAAGTCCATCACATACTCTATGCTTGCCTTTGATTAGATTTCTAGGCCACAATACTATTCTCTGTCCCAATGATTCCTTTCGGTATCTTGTTTCCCTGGCTAATTCCTAACACATTCCTTAAGGTCCAGTGAAAGGCAGAATACAGATACTTCCGTTTCCATGTCCATGGCATGGGCATGGAAAATTTATTATAATTGTAACTTGTGTAGCTTACATTGTTCTGCTTCTAAAACTTCAATGAAGTCATTTACCTAAGAATCCATTCAATCAATTCACCATTTCCTTATGGACCAACACCTATGGGAAAGGTAAACACAATGTCAGGTAATTAGGAGGAAGTCCCTGCCCCTAAACAACTCACATCCTAGAGGAGAGAAATAGTAAAAGCAAATTAACGAGAGTGCACCCAGAGTAGAATATTGAGAGAAATATGTGCATGACACAGAGAGGTCACAGGGCAGTTGTTAGTAGCTAATTTTTATTGTTCAGAGCCTATTGTGTTCTTTAAAATGTCTAGGATCACATGGCAAACAAGAGAGATAATCTTTCTGCTCTTACGTGGCTTTTATCTTATTAAAGAAGAGAAATTGTTTTAGCAGTTTTGAAAAGTAGGTTTTGAAATTGTTGGTTTACTAATTTGGAAGCTGGGGATCTGAGAGGTTGACTAATAAACATATCTCATATAAAGAGAGAAATGTTTGAGGTTGGAACTGAGAATTCCAAGTCTACACTCCTTTTCCTATCAGGTTCCTTCAGCTTACACCCTGGTACTTGGGTTTTTGCCCTCATTTTGTTTTTTAGGGTTATCCTTAGGTCTTTTTGGCTTCTCACCTGGTTTTTCATTTTGTTTCTGAAGTTTTGGCTTTTCTTTGGATACTTTGCTAAGTTCAAGGTTCATAGCTTTTCCAACTTCAAACTGACTTGGGTAACCAATGCCAGGAATGACATTCAAAATACGTAAAAAGCATTGCTTGGGTGACAACCATTTAAAACAGATACTGATTTATCCCACAGGTGTCCACTGGATTTGGAACTTGCCCTTTGCACAAGTTTCTGCCCAACACTCATACCCTGACTGGCATTCATCTACTTGGTTAGAAGCCCTGTCAACCTCGTCCAGGTTCCTGGTGAAGGAGACTCGGAATAAAAGAATCTCACCCTCTAGAAAGATTGGCATTCTTTCAGAAATTGCAATATGATATGAATTATGTTCAAGTAGAGACTTGTATAAGGCATGATGAGAATGTAGAAGAAGGAATGGCCAAGGCCAGTGAGGAAATCAGAGAAGATTCACATGAGAATGACCCTGGAGTAGCTGCAGGAATGAGCAGCTTCTTTCCTGTGTGAGAAGTGAGGTGGAGTACTATTTGTGTAGAAGTGTAGGGTATAAATGAACACGAAGCAGCTGGGAAAATGCCAGTCAGTCATCACCACATTGTGCAGGACGCGTGAGAGCATCTGGGTGGGATGAGGGCTTTGATTTCTGGGCCAGATGTGAAGAGCCTTGATGTGTTGTGCCATGAAGTTGTTGGTTACACTTATCCTAAAGGCCTACAGATCATTAAGCAAGAGAACTTCAGGCCTGTATTGTCCGATCAGAACATTCTGACAGTACTGAGAAAAACCAATTCCGGGGTCGCTCTGATGGCCTCGTCAGAGTGGGATCTCTTGGAGGCTAGTGTGGCCTCTCCACTAAGCTCTAAACTTGTGTTTTCTGATGGGAAGTTTTATGGGTCTCTCTGAGGTTAGTAGAGTCTGATCTTGCATCTCAGTTCTTAGGATATAGCTTTAACAAACTGAATATCAACTAACAAAAGAATGTGCATCTGGGCTGTAAAAGGAAAGCATTCTTTGCCTCTTATAACATACCTATGGGAAAAAATCAATTATCAAAGTTAAAAGGCACAGAAACTGGTTGGTATCAAGCATTTGCATATTTTTCTGATTTTATATAAAAGCATTCATATCCAATATCTCCCTGGCACTTCACAGCAATCCTCTGGGGGTTAGGTGAGGGCAAACAAAAGTTGCAGATAAAGGATGAGTTTGAACTATTCAAGTACTGATAAAAATGCAATAGTTAGTGTATTCTCTCTATATCTCTTTTTTTTAAGAGAGTGGGACAATGAGAAAGAGAGAGAGAAAAAGAATCAGTTTTTATTTAATTTTTCATGTGGCTTTCATTTTCCTTACACTTTGTTGTGTACGTGGTGCTGGGGTTCAAACCTGCATATTTGCACATGCCAAGCAAGCACTGTAACCAAGTCACTGCTCCAGCCGCTAGTGAGTTCTCTTGAAGTGAAAAACATCCATGCTCAGCATATGATCCAATTCTAGCTCGTAGTTTTGGTAGCAAATAATGTAGGTCTCCTTGAGCCAGTTTATGCCCCAAAGAGGACTTAATTATTAGCATATGTCAATGTCTCATAAACCTTTAGGGTAGGATACAACTGGGCTTCAGGAACAGGCTGAACCTGGGCATATTTTTAGGGCTTTATTTTTTATTTTCATCAGACTTATTGAGATACAACCTATATGTCATAAAATCCAACCATTGAAAGTTTACAGTTCACTTGTATTTACCATACTAGCAAAGTTGTGCAGCCATCACCAATATCTATCTGAGAACATTTTCATTATCCCCAAAAGAATCTCCATAGGGTCAATAGTGTCAGTGGTCCCCATTTCTCTCCAACCCCAAGCAGGCAACGTCTAGCCTGCTTTCTGTCCCTATGGATTTGTATGTTCTGGAGACATCATGCATGTGGAATTACACAATTTGCGACTGACTTCTTTCATATGCCATAAATGCTTTCAAGATTCATCCATGTTATAACATCTAAAGTATGCTTTCCTGTTTATTAGAAAATAATACTTCATTACATGGATATGCTACTCATCCCTTCATCTGTTATGAATGGTGCTGCTATGAACATGGTGTATGGGTTTTGAGTTGACATACCCTTTCATTTCTCTTGGATGTATAAATCAAGTTGAGTTGCTGAATCATATGGCAAATCATTTCACATTACCACCAAAAAATGTACAAATATTCCAATTTCTCTACATCCTTGCAGATGCTTGTTAATTTTTATTTGTTTATATTTTTCTTTTTTTGATTACAGCTATCCTAATGGGTGTGATACAACATTTCATTGTGGTTTTGACTACTCCTTAATAACTTAGCAATGTTGAGAATCTCTTCTGACCATATTAGTAGTCAATCATTTATCTTTGAGTCTATTTCCTGGCCATCAACCCGCCCAATATGTGTCCCTCTTCTTGACCTGATCCCATACAATCTTGGGGGTCTTCTTAATTTTGATAACTGATTTGTTTCCATAGATACATTACAGCAGGCAAAGAATGATTGCTTTTCAAAGATTCTTTACGTCTTTTTCAATGGAATGGGGTTATCCTTTTATTTTTGAGTTAAAAGAGGCCTTGATGTATTCTGGGTACATTTCCCTTATCACATTCTGTGGATTGTGCTTTAACTTTCTGATGTGCTTTAAAACATATCTTTAAGTTTGATGAAATTCAATTTATTTATTTTTCTTTAGTTGCTTATACCTTGTTTTCATATCTTTGCCTACCCTGAGATCACAATAATTTATACCTATATTTTCTTATAAGCTTTTTTTATCATTTTGTCATTTACATTTAAGTCTAAGATTTCTTTTTGAGCTCATCTTTGCGTATGGCATAATGAAGGAGTCCACTTCTTTTTATTTTTGTCATTCTTTCATTATCCTGTTTCTGCAAACTAATTTTTCTGTGTCTGTTTTGTTTTTGGTTTACGTGTTAGAAATACATGAAACCAAATAGCTCCCCACTTTACATGCATTCTAGCTACCCCAGGAGAGGCTGAGGCCTATTTCATGGTTTCAATGTTAAAATCTCTGGAAAGGGACTAATTGGTCCAGCTTGTTCAGGTGTATGACCCAGAACACATACCTGACAGTACCAAGAAAGTCCATGATGGCCACCAAGAGCCCCCTGAGGCTGAAAAGATAGTCATTAAGCATCCTATGCATAACTGTGGTTACTGTAGCCACATTAGGCAGAAGGGGGACATTGAGTGTAAGGGTTGGTTTCCACCTACAATAGTCATTACAGAACTTGACACAGCAAATGTAGAAATGAGAAATATCATTAAATATGCAGTAAGTATTGAAACTGCTTGCATATCGATGGGACATTCATGGCAGCTTTTAGCCCCCATTTCAAACATTTGAAGTGTGCGGTGGGGGCAGGAGTGGCACATTAACCCAGGAGTCTGTCCAGGTGGAAGGCCTGACTGGGGCACTTGTTGGCTGTGTGATCCTAAGTTCTGACTAGCAAACTGTGCCTACCTTATCTATTTCACAGGGCTGTTGTGAAGATAAAATTACAAAACACAGGCGAGAGCATGCTGAGCTCCAATGCCTGGTACTATTATGGAAGTTAGGGAGCATGAGGTCGAGAACTTAAGAGAGGGCGTTGTATTATGGAAGTAGGGGTAAAATGCTAGTGCTGGAAGGGGTGGGGGCAGAAGGCTAGCCATAAGAAAAACTGAAGAGGAAATAAGATGAAATAAATCATTATGCTTTATTTCTTGAATTTTAGAGGGATATAATCATTCTACGATAGTGCTTATAATGTGGGGTCCTTTTGTAGGTAAGACAGTTCTACTGTGTTTAAAGTGTCTTAACCTTAGTCCTGCTGACATTTGGACTGGATAATTCTGCTGTTGGACAGCCCTGTGCATGGTAGGTGTCTATCAGTATCCCTGGTCTCTACCTCCTAGATGCCTGCAGCCCCTCCCACTGGAACAATGTGACCCTGCCCTGCCTAGGTTGAGAAGCCCTGGTGTAGTGTAAGGATGAGAGAGAAATTCCTTCTTGGCACTGATGTGAAAAATGTGATGCTCTGTAAAACCCTATCACACTTAGGTTCTGATGGATTATGTGCATCCCTGTGCTTGCATCCTGGGTGGCCCTCGGTGGTCTCCTAGGTTGATTCCATTACCTGCCCAGGTAGAGACTTCATTATTACTTCCTCTCGCTCATGTCCATCAGGGGTTTCTCAAATGCTTTAGCTGTCTGGGCATTACTGGTCTCTTTCTTTACCTTTTCTTCTCACTACATGCTTTTGCCTGGGTGACAATGAACGTCTAAGGCTTCCCTGGAAATGCTATGATCAGGTACGGTTCCGCATTTATATGTACACTATTTTCCAAGCCAGGGAAGGATGCCATTCTTCACTTCTCTGCCTAGAAAACTCCTATAAATCCCTTTTAAGATCTAGTTTAAATGTCATTTCCTCTGGGAATTTTTGCCTGACAACTTCAGACATATTTGGTGGCTCCTTATTAGGCACTCAACTATTATTTTTATAGCAGAACTTTTAGTACTGCATTTTAACCATCTTAGTTATTTTTCTTTCTTCCCTGTAACACACTGAATTTCATTAGAGTAGGGACTGTGCCTACTTTGTTTGTCGGGTCCTCAGTTCCTACCACTTTGCCTGGAATATAGTGAGAGCTTAATGCTGATCTGTGTATGAAGAGCAAATGAAATAAACTAACATAAATTTAGACCCATGGAGGCATTCAGTGCCACAACTGGACCATTAGGTTGGCTGTCAATATAGAGGTTTCAATTCTCCAACCACTGATGCAGTTCTTTGATTAGGAATATTGAAAATCAGGAAAGGGAGTTGAGTTGAGCAGAAACAAATAATCTTATGGGCAAGGCACATACAAATCTATTTCCTAATTAATTTAAACACGCACATAGCTAATTACAATATGCAGAGTGCAGGTAAGATCTTGTTTAATCACTAATCCCTTCTGTTAATCACAATGCCCAGAGGCCACGTCTCTGTTGGGATCCTGGTGTGGGACTCAGCCCCACCCTCAGTGCCTGACTCACATCGTCTGTTTGAGAATCTCATGCTTCTCGCATTTTGTCAGTGCAGTTTCTTGTCCCATTCCCACAGGGTGGTCCCTGCTTCTTGGCATTGTCTCACCTTGCATGCAGGCGGAGGACTGGCAGCTGACTTCACGGGACATAATTCTGCTTCTGGTTTGCTGCCAGCCTGGCTGTGCTACATTCTCACCTGTGGCTTCGGAAGCACCATTCTTCATCGGTTGCTGTCTAGCTCTCCCACGTCTGTGCTGCGCCCCTTTGGATGAGCTCAGGTCCCTGCTGTATTTCTGCTGTTTGCTTTTCTGAGCACTTTGGGAGGGGCTGTTTATCCAGTCCTGTGGTTTCTGGTGGGAAGAAACAGCTTCAGGGCAGAGTGTTATGAAAAACATGTCTTAGAAACAGACCTCTTTCTCCTGGCTTCCTCCTGCTATCTGCACCGAAGCCTCCCTTGCTGCACCTAGTTGATAAAAACCATTGTGCCCATCACATGTCCCTACTCGATCAGTTGGGACTGGAGAAATGCTCTCCAGTCTGCAAAATTTTTGGTGTGGTAAAGAAGAATGTTCATGGTGAGCTACCATTTTGGGGAGCAAAAAGGGAAAGAAATATGGCATGCACAAACTTACAGAAGCAGATATTTACATGTTTATGTATAGATCGTCTTAGAAGAATAAATGGAATTGGTTGCTTATGAGGGAGGGGCACTGATGCAGTGGTAAGAAGGGATGGGAGAGAAAGGTTACCTTGTCTTATTTGGAACTTTTGACTTCTGAACTAAAAACATTCATCATCTTTCCGAATATAAGTGGACAATGTCTTTGAAGGAATAATTCACAGAAAAAATAGCAACCATTATAAAGATATGAAAAGATGCACAGATTTTTAACAAAATAAATGTAATTTAAATTAAAGGACAGTTTTTATATATTCAATTGACAGAGGTCAAAATATTAAATAAAACTAGAGTATTGATGAGAACGTTGAGAAAGAAGTTTTCTCATGCACTGCAGGTAAGGTATAAATAAATCCATTTTTTGTTGCTATTTTTTTATTGAGAAATTTATTATTGAACAGCCATACAAGTTTTTAACAAAATAATATAAAATATGTATAGATTCTGGATATTAGATTTACCCCCAGGAGTGCCCCCCTAATTACCCACCCTTATCCCTCCCTTCCCTTTCCCACAATATCTCTAGAAAAGTATTAGGTTGTATAACATTACACCTAATTTGGATTTAACACATGATAATAGACTACCTTTCTCAATGGCCAGGGTCTAGATCCAGCCTCCACAAATGAGTAGAGACATTCGACCCTTGGTTCTCTGGGTTAAGCTGATTTCACTCAGTGTAATTTCTTCCATAGCCATCCATTTACCTTCAAAGGCTGCAATATTGTTGTTTCTAATCGCTGTGTAGAATTCCATGGTATATATGTATCACAGCTTTTGGATCCATTCATCCAGTGAGGGACATCTGGGTTGTTTCCATAATCTAGCAATAGTAAATTGAGCTGCTATGAACATAGATATTGCTGTGTCACTATAATGAGCTGATTCTAAATCCCCTGGAAAAATACCCAGGAGTGGAATAGCAGGATCGTATGGTGGGCTCATCCCTAGTTTTTTGAGGATTCTCCACACTGCTTTCCAGAGGAGCTGTACCAGTCTGCAGCTCCACCAACAGTGTGTTAGTGTGCCTATCTCTCCACAGCCCCTCCAGAATCTATTATTGTTTATTTTCTTCATTTTTGCCATTCTGACTGGCTTGAGGTGATATCTTAATGTGGTTTTCATTTGCATTTCTCTGATTCCTAGTGATTTGGAGCACTTTCTCATGTATTCATTGGCTTGATCAATGTCCTCTGGTGAGAAGCTTCTATTCAGCTCTTTGGCCCATTTATTAATTGGGTTGTTTGTGTTTTTGTAGTTGAAATTTTTGAGGATTTTGTAGATTCTGGGTATGAGACCCTTATCAGAGGAATCATAGCCCATGATTCTCTCCATTTCCATTGAAAACCTCTTGACTCTTTTTTTTCTTTTAGTTTTTTTTATTTTAAATTTTTTATTTTTGAACAACC